>JAOXNX010000035.1:23403994-23418797 GCA_028566075.1 Solidago caesia | reverse complement strand
TTAAATTTAATGAAATTATGTATTGTTTTTAAATAATACTTGTATTTCCTATAAAATTAAAATGTTATAAAACAAAAAACAAAAAAAAATGATTTTCTAGCATTAAATGTTGGCGCCACGTGTCACAAGAAGCCCCCTCACCAAGATGCCTTATACCCCATTTTTAGAGGAGCTTCTCCCCATGTGACATGGCGCCACATGGCGGAAGAAGCTCCTCTTCCAAGTTGCCTTATACCCACTAGTCTTAATTGGTTGTCAAAATTCATGTTTTATACGTTGTCATTATATACTCAAAAATCTGGCAAACAAGTTTTTCATATCATTAATCATTAATCATTAATTTGGGATGTGTCATGATTGCATTCCTATTTTTGTACGCGATTTACTTAGCATAATATGCATTTCCTATCGGGATTTCCTTAATTATTATCTAATGGATAACTCCCGTTATCGACCCTACCGACCAGTCTCATAACCAACATTAGACACATAAATCACGTCACATTATACATGAAACTAGGTTTTAAACTTCTGACCTCTGTCTTTATGCTGCTGTCCCTATGATAGGGACCCTATCATCAGGTTAATTAAGTATTATCTAACCTCCTCATATGGCCTCATGAACCCTTATTAGAGGTATTATATCTATACGATTGTGTATATATATATATATATATTTGAACAATCATGTATATATATATATAATAAAGGTAAATAGGTAGGAACTCCTTGGTTCCATGTACCGTTTTTGACAAGGTTTGAACTTGTGACCTTGCAGTCTTTATCTTGTGGGCTCATGTGGTCACATGGTGACAGTATCACTTGATCTATGATAGAATAATGGTATTACCATGAAATGATGGATGGATGGTTTATAACCGTGCCTTCCTATTTCCACCATCCTATTGTCTATTTTCACCACTTTTGTACATAAAATACTTGTACGGTATGCATTGTTTGCTGTACGGTCGTTTGTCTTATATGGTGGAAATATGATCACCCTTATAACCAACGGAGGTGAATGATTATAAGAAAAAGTTGAAACATTCATTAATTTTTTTGAAGTCTGCACGTGATTTTGAATCCGTTCTTAGGGACAGGTGGAAGAAGGTTATCTTTTCTTGTGGTTAGAATCAATAGGAAATCAAATTAAAGATCAAGGCATGTAAATTGTTTTTTCCTGGTTTTTTTTTTAATTTTATTTTCTATTTTAATTATCGGTGGTGGTCATTAACGTTTGCATGTGCTAATGCTACTGTTTTTAATTGTATTTTAAGTCAGCATGTATCAGGCCTCCGTGAATCTTTTAGTAATTTTTTTTTAAGGTCTTGCTAAATACAGCCCTAAGGGCTGTAGTTAAGGTGCATAAAATAGTTGTATACTTATCATAAAATTCAGGGGGTGGGCTTTTGATATGGAAGGTACAATTATTTTATGCACGTTAACTACAGCCCTTAAGGCCGTATTTAGCATTTTCCTTTTTTTTTATTATCAGTATAAGCTCTTTGGATCAATCGCCCAAACATCATATAACTAAATGTAATAAATGTCAAATGAGATTACTCTTTAGACTTATGGTCTTTAGGTAGAGTTAATATAAAGATGATAAACTTACAATATTTTTTTGTCATCCACAACAAATACTGTTTTAAATAATTATACATTATGCAGTAACAGCTTTTACTTTATTGTAAATGGCAAAAAAGTGATGTAAATTTATCACTCTCCATATTTTAATCTATACTAAGTAATAAAGTATTTGAAGGGTGTTTTAAAATTTAAATTTTTAAATACATTTAATATAAAATCATTTAGTCAAAATAAACTCAAATGAACTAAAATAAATTTAATATAATATTATAAATTAAAAATTCAAAATAACAATAAATGTAAAAAGAATTTAAGTAAAAAATCAATTTTGTCTCATAATACCACTAAATCCCCTTTCCTACACAACTATTACGGACGTCGTCCGTCATCAACCCCAACTTTTTACCCGTGTATCCTTGCTACATAACATGAAACAGTGAAACATATTCGGTTCTCATGCATTGCACGGGCACACTTCCTGTAACAACCGTCATTTGGGTCGGTCAACTTTACGGATCTAGTAAAATGAAAATGGGTCAAACCTGAACTAAGTGAACTTATGAATGAGAAATATGGGCATGTCAATAGTCGTTAGAAAGGTAATTCGAAAATATGTACAGTGGCATCAATGAAATGTTTGAACGAGCCTCGAGTTAAAAGTTTTATCTAAACGAATCATTTCTCAGGAGAAACTGGAACTAGTCGCGAGAGTTCAGAAAGGGGAACAAAACCTCCCATCCCTCCCTTTTCCCCTCATTTCCACACTCTTTTTTCTCTCTCTAATCTCCTTTCTCTCCTCCTTCTCTCTAGAAACTCAAGAACACACTCTTCATCTTTTTCTCTCTTCCAAATCCGGCCACCATTAATGAAATAAGCAAGAGATTAACGAAAACATGTAATAATAATCTTGTAATGCAACCAAGATCATCCATCTTTGCAAGAACTCAAGTGTTCATCCTCCTCTTAGTCTCAAATTCGGATTTAGACTTCAAGGAAACTTTTGGTATGAAATTTCACTCCCTAAATACTTAAATCATGTTGTTGTATGTCTTGGGTAACTATATTTCTGTATCACTTTGTCAAATCTTTGAGTTTGTGTTGAAATTAGTAGAATATAGGATTTAAAAAGGGGTTTTTTGATTTTGGAAGTGAGTTTGTGAAATAAGTTGATTTTTACACTTGTTTATACTTGTGGTGAGTTGTGGTAAAGTTTGAAGCTTTGATCTTTACATTTGGTTGGTCGATTTGTGTCAAAAATGAGTTTTGTGTTTGAAATCTGAAAATATGCTACGCATATTTTGGGCATGCTCCGCATATCGTGCCCAGATCTTCAAATCTTCATGTGTTTTCAAGAAATATGCTCCGCATATTTTGGTCGTGCTCTGCATATTTCCCCAATTCAGCAGAAAACCCAATTTTAAAACGATCATAACTTTCAAACCTTAACTCCGTTTTGACGTTTGAGATATCCACGAAAACGTGTGAGAGTATACTTTTCAATGGTAATGTCCTTTAAAGATGAATCAAAACTTGAGTTATCGAAAAGTTGGTTCAAAGTGAATTGATGAAGTCCCATAGAGTCGTTAAGGAACGAAACGTAATGATTTCACTTTGGTTGTGTCAAATCCTTATAAAATGTAGGGCTGTCAATATTCGACCCAACCCGAAACCCGACCTGAAACCGACCTGAAAAAAACCGAGTTAGGGTTGTGAAATATCGACCCGCCAACCCACTAACCTGATTTTTTTCGAGTTGGGTCCGGGTTCACCCTTTGGGTTAACAGGTCGACCCGCCAACCCAAAAATATTTTAAGTTTATATAATTTTTTTTAACAGGTCGACCCACCAACCCATTTGACCCGCCAACCTGCCAACCCATGACCCATTTGACCTGAAATCAACCCACCAACCCGTCAACCCATATGACCTGTTTGACCTGAAATCAACCCGTCAGCCCGCCAACCAGATTTTTTTCAGGTTGGTGGGTTGGATTCGGGTTGACAGGTTGTGGGTCAGGGTTGAAATTTCTGACCTGTCAACCTGAACCCGCCAACCCGAACCCGAACCCATTGACAACCCTAATTAAAACCTTGCAAGGTGGTTATTTAGATACCAGTACGGTACAAGAGAGTAAAAAGTTTTTTCGATTTTACTTTTTTTTAAAGCTGCATAAAAGAAAGGGTTTAGCAAAGAGAAGTCCCTATTAAAGAAAATTTAGTTTATGATTTTTTAATCCATTAATTATAACGTAGGAAAATATAATTTTAAGCTAATTTGATTGGTTTATAAATGATAAGTAGATATAAAGAATAGAGATGGTGACAATGGTTTAACCTATAATAATAATAACAAAATAATTTGTTTTATTTTTAAAATATAATAAATTATTTGAGGAATAAATATGAAAGAGATATGTTTGGTAGTGATATTTTTTGAAATATAAAATGAGAAAATGGTGATATCGCGATGTTGCGACAATGAGAAAAAGGTATTATGTTTTGATTTTTAGGAGTTGTGATTAGAGGTGTCAAAAGTGGTTAACCGGTTCGGTTAATATAGGTGCCTAACCGAAACCGGTTAATTTCATAAAAAAAAAAAAGCGGGTCCGGTTAACCGGTACCGGTTACCCAAGTCTAAAACTCTAACTGATGGAACCAGTTTCGGGTATTCCTAACCGGTTAACCGATCGGTTAACCTATAGCAGTTTTTTTTTTCAACCGGCTGAGAGTCACAAACAATGCTAAATACACACACATCTCAGACAAAATAAAACCCATTTATTTTATTTTCTTCTTGTACAACTTCAATGAAAGGAAAAAGAGTTTCTTTTTCTTTTGTGGAGTTCGACGGCGGCTACAACATTGGAAGAAAAGATGTTATGTTTTTCATTGAATCTCTAGTATTATACAAAGAGAATAGTATGGATTTTTATTTTAAAATTTTAATATAAACAAATTTACTAACATGGCTTTATTAATAAAGATAAATACATTTACCTAATCTTTTTCATTTTTAAACTTTTATATACTTGTGCGTTACACAGTTCAAAGCCGGTGGTCGGTGAAGCCAGCCACCATCACCCTTTATAGCATGTAGTTATTGAACTTTTACGAATTCTTGATTTTAGATTCAATTTAGACAAAAGTTTAATTTTTTTTTTTAAGAAATCACCCACCATCATACATTGATAGTCTGGTAGACTTCTAGTGTTATGTATTACTTATTAAACGATTGGTAGTTAAGATAGTCAACAAACAAAAGATTGTAATTACTTTAGAGTTTGATCATACAATCCAACAAATTTTTTTTTAAGTAAGAGTGATGATCGACTAATTAATAAAAAAAACTTTATCTTTTTAAAGTAATTGCAATTCTAATGTGATAGTAAAATTGGTATAAAAGACACTTTTATTTTCATTGAAGCGTGACATTTGTTTTTACATATTACAACAACAATCAACTAACAATCCTATATCATTTTTAACTTAGCGTCAGTGATATATATGTTGTTTATCATTCAGTTGAAATTTTTTTTCTTATAAAGAACAATTCATCTGTATTAATATTTTTCCTTTAAAAACATATATAAAAAAAATGCTTCTCAATTAAAATTACAGTAATACTGTTTATTTGAAACGATCATCTGTAAAGGTACTCCTATTTCCACCTTCATTTTCTTAAATATACCCCTCAATGTATAATAAACAATGCATACCGTACAACTATTTATTGCACAAAAAGGCACAAAAAGAGGTGCAAATAGGAAAAAAAGAGGTAAAAATAGATGCCCATTTTGTAAAACCTAAAACTAAGTAATGTTAATATTAATTTATTAAAGCTAACCAGGGTGATCCTTTTTATCCAAAAAAAAAAAATTATTAATTAAATGGCATGTTTTTAATGTTTTGTCCTAGTTTATTAATTAAATGGCATGTTTTTAATGTTTTGTCCTAGTAAGGAAAAGACAAAAAATAAAAAAAATATAACAGTCAACTTGACTTTAATCTGATCATAGAGTATCACATTTGTCTTCTATCACTAAAACATATTTATATTGTTATTGTTAATCTTATCAAGTTATCATGACAAACAATTCAATTCAATGACTTGATTTATCATCGAATATAAATCCTGTAAAATAATTTTTAATTAACTACATAATTAAATCCATAACCTTGTTCTTTTTGTTACTCCATACCCAACATAAAAAATATGTATAATATTCATAACGCATAAGTTGTAAATTATAAGAATTCAAATGTACGAAATTTAATCGAGACATCTTATTGACCATTTACGAACATTTGTCTTGCCGCCCATATTATCTAATTAGATTCAAACACACCAATGATTTTCGGTCTAAATGATTGAGGTGAAGTACCAAATGACTTCAATACTAGGGAGATCATAAGTTTAAGTCCTACGTGTGGAAAAAATTGAGCACAGTGGGTCAGAGAGTTTTCTCTCATATATGAAGGGGTCCTTCATTCGAGAAATGGAAATAGTTGGGTGGGTCAATAACCATCACCAAATGGTCTAGTGGCAAGGAGGTCTTTTTCCTCACAAGAAGTCAGGGGTTCGAGTCCTACCCTAGGCATATTTGGGGTGGCCACAGGTATTTAATTTTCACCTATGGTGGGCCTGAGTGAGTTTTCCCCTCCAGAGATGGTGATAGGGGTTTTTCATTGAGTGATTTAAATTGGGGGCGAGGGGGCTCTCTAGCACGGACCCGGTTAAAACAACGTATGCTAGATCTCCTGATATTCACGAGTAATCCACCCCTTTAAAAAAAAAAAAAGTTGGGTGGGTCAATAGCCCGTTAATAATCCAATTTGTTGCTAAATTAAAGAAAAAAAGTATTCAAAAACGATACCTGAAGCCATGATGTTTCTCTTGACCTCTTGTGTTTACCAAAAATTATTACTCAAATAAATTAAAAAAGTTGAATAATTATTTTCTTTTTGATTTAAATTTAAACTAACATAATTACAAGTTTGTAACCGTGGTTTGACCGAATACAGCGTATTTAGTAAACAAACTTTAACAAGATCATCGTCACTCTAAAACCTTACAAAAATATCAAAATCCCATGGCAGCAGCTGCATCACCACCAGCTCCAACCCAAAACGACAGCGTATCATCACCACCAGAAGAAGCATACCCATATCCATACACAGTAAACGTAGCAAACTTTATAACTATAAAACTTTCAGGTGCAGACAAGTACCCGTTATGGAAAACACAAATGTTATGTCTTATTGAAGGACATGACATGCTGGGTTTCATAAACGGGACACTTGACCCAAACCCGGACAAGAATTCTTCTTCTCCGGGGTGGCGAAGGTCTGACGCGCTTTTACGAGGTTGGATACTTGGTTCGCTGACAGAAGATGTACTTGTGAGATTAAACATAATAACCTTAAAAACAGCTAAAGATATTTGGATGCATCTAGAAGCATCCTATGATAATACAAATAATGATACTTCTTCTGTAATTGGAAATGAGTTGAATGAAATAGATCGAGAATGGAAATATGGAGATGAAATGATAAATGTTAGATCTACGCAGCATTCGAGGTCTCTGCCTGTGCCTTTGAGAGGCGTGTCACAACAGATTGATTTGAAAGGCGATTCTGTTACTTCAGCAAGTGATGGAAGAATGAATAGTAGCAGGAAGTCGAGAGGATTGGAAACTATGGTGGTACCCGAAGATGGTTCCGAGAAACATTTTTCCATGGATTTGGCTCAGATGATTGATTTTTTACATGGTATGAAATCTTTTGGTTTTTTTTTTTAATTCAAGATTTAATTTGTTTGTTTGGGATTTTGGTTATTTAAGTGATTATCTGTTTGTTGTTGTGACTGTTTTGAACTTAGGTGTGTCAATTGTGTCAGTGGTCCGGATGGGTGGAGGGTTTGGGGGTCGGAATGAACCAATTCAAACACGATGCCTGTAATCGTTGTGTCGAAAACCTAGATCTAAAGCCATACACGCTTAAACACAGTTAACCTGTAGGTCTACAAAATGTAAATGTGTTGAGTTCTCAAACCCATCAACCAATTTGCAAATAATGGTGAGAGATTTTTAAGTAGAAGATAAATGGGGGAAACCATATATGAAGGGGTTTTGTGAATTTGTGAGTGGGTCAAGAGTTTTTCATATTACATTAGATTTTTTTGAAGCCTTGTATGCTTAAACGGGTTGGTGGGTAACCCCTTTATCACCAGCCAAACCCAATCATGACCAATTTAATAAAATGGGTAAGACAGGTCAACCTGTTTAGGATCCAAATCGTTTAGCCCCAATCCAGGCCCACTTATTTTGTCTCGGGTTCAAGGGTCGTGTTGAGAATTGTAGCCCCTACTTTTGATGTTACATGTTTATGTATTTGTTTATCTACAAAGTTTGGGGAAAAGACAGTCACATGTGCAGTATCAAGCCGGAATTGCTTTAGTTTCCATGTGGCTCTTGATTGTACTTTTAATTTGTTTCTTTGGTTACTCTTGGTGCAAAGAAGTTCTTTTTGTGTGTCTGAAGAAAGTGAACTTCTTCGTAAAGATTAGGCTTGCAGTTGTCTATACATAGTTTATTCATCTTCTATCCTTGGTTTGCTTATAATGTTTCAAGATCCCTTTCATAGTATTCTTGTTAATCGTGTTTTGAACATTTGTATGACAGAACCAGTCACAAACATTAGTGCTTACCTGCCACTATATAAGGCAGCTCTGAGAGGTCATTGGGGTGATGCACAAGAAATCATAGATCAAGATGAAGAAGCAGTCACAGCCAATATCAATAAATATGGTTTCACCGCTCTCCATATTGCAGTTGGGACAGGAAAGCAAGGCATTACTTTTGTCAAGAAGTTGGTCGAGAGGATATCACCCAAGGCACTTGTGAAAATGGTCACATCTTCAGAAAAATACACACCTCTTCATATCGCAGCCGTTGTTGGCAACACTGCTGCTGTGAAGATCTTGGTAGATAAAAATAAAAAATTGTTGTATGTTGAGGACGTGGATGGCCTGTTGCCCATTCATAGAGCTCTAATCAATTCTCATAAAGATACATTCTTATATCTATTAAGTGTCACGAAAGAAAACCAATATCCTTGTACTTTCACTGGTAACATGGGCGTTACACTTCTATCTAATGTTATTTTTGCAGGATATTTTGGTGAGTTAATATTCTTTCTTTTATCTGTCACAACTACGAGTACTAGACTACTAGTATGCAACTTACAGGACTGAAATGTTGATTTGTTTTTCTTGTGTATTTTTTCTGACAGATATAGCACTTGATTTATGCACTCGCTATCCTGAATTGGCTACAACGATACCATCTGACAACGGTGACGCTCCTTTGATGGCCATAGCAAGGAAAGCAGATGCATTTGAGAGTGGATGCCGCCTTAATTTCTTAGATAGCTTAATTTATAAATGTAAGGTTCTATTCCTTTTACACATCTAGCATTCCTAAATTTTCGTTTTCTAGTATGATATAAGGAGAAATAATGATCTGGTCGTAAATCACATTCATTGTTCCGAGCTGGGAGAAAAAGGGATAAAGAAGCTAATTTGTATAATTTAAAGGCGGGTAAGATGGGCTGTTTTGGGACCGGTTGGAAATGTGTTGAGCTGGGAAATCATTGGTACAGGTTGATCCGGGTTGTCTTTGGTTGGCCCCTAAAACTTTTATTTTTTTGTCTACTACAGGTAATCAATGCGTAAATGTTTTTTTTTGTTTTAATAATTTTTTAGAAAGAAAATATCAACATCCCACATAATAATCACACATTTTTCGACTACGAGACTTGAACCCATAACCTTTTTGGTTGATGTATACGAGTAGATAAACTTTATAGTCACAATAATAATCAAAATCTTTGAATAAAATGATTCGGGAGGTTTATGTATTATAAATAGATTTTGAGAGACTGAGAACTTGTTTGACCCGTTACAGTCATATGAAACTGAATCGACCCATTCATAAGGACAAGTGTCTCGGTTGTCGCTTTAAGTGTACATGAATTGCATTTAAGTTGTTATTCTATTATGTTAAAAACAGTTTATTCCATTTTCCTACACTTCATATTATGATTAACACCAGATATCAACAATCTCACAAATGACAATATTAAAATGATCAAAAGTCAAAACGAGTTAATTTGTAAGTTTTGTTCGGTGTGATAGATGTTCCTTTGAAATCGGAGAATCTTAACTCAGACAAAAAGCCAGGGAAGATCGGATTCTTCAGTTCAGGTTTGCTTCAAACTTTTCATTAACGAAAATTGCTCGTTTTCAATGTTTCTCACATAAGTTATGCTTTGCTAACAAAATCAAAATTTCATCATGGTGTAGTTCTTCAAGAGATCGGTTGTGTTTTCTGGAAAGTTGCAGGTAGGATTCGTGAGTAACAATTATTAACTTTTTGAACAATAATCAATTCAAACAACACAACTAAGCTAATTCTTGAATCGTTTTTTTGATTTTTTTTTTAATTAGTGCCACATATTACACACATTCAGACGATGAAGCTGGTCCATCATCAAGCTGTTGCGCTTGTGAAATGTCTGTGCCAAGAGATCAGTGAACTAAATCTCCAATCTAACAGTATGTATTATTCTAATCCTATTGTCGAGGCTGCAAGCAATGGCGCCTATGAGGTTGTTCAAGAGATTGTGGATACATTCCCACAAGCCATTTGGTACAGTGATAGCGTTGGTCATTTCATGATCCAATTGGCTATACTTCATCGATGTGAAAAGGTTTACAATTTAACTTATCAAATGAGCGATCATAAGCATTTTCACAAGACTCTCAAGGACTCTGAAAATAATAACCTCTTGCATCTGGCTGGGAAATTGGCACCTCCTCATAAACTCAATCTTGTTTCTGGAGCAGCTTTACAAATGCAGCGCGAATTGCAATGGTTTAAGGTAACAAAATCTTGTTTTTTTTAATCATATGAACCCTTAAAATTTGTTTCATATTTGACAAAGTTTGGAACATACGACGATCTATCACAAAAAAAAAAAAAAAGGTACGAATCTTCTTAGTCAGTTTGGCTTTTGATCATAATCAAAATTACTGCCTTTGATTCATGAAGATACAATGTATTTCTTCTGCAACTTTCAAAATATTCATCCATTAGAGAAGTTCACATGTTTCCTTTTTTTTACGCATATCTTAGTAGTTTGATCAAACAAATTGTTGTTACTGCTACTACTTTATGATAATTAGAGGCGGCATCTACCTATGGAATATGGATTGATCGATTTTGGGGTATATTTGATCTCAAATGGGACAAAAACTTAAAAAATGTAGATTTAAAAGATTAAGGGCAAGCGGGTCAAAAGTTACCCAAGCTTTATTTTCAAGTTTCAATATACATAACCTCCTAAAATATAGGTTTATTTGAAATATTAAGTTTTTGTAATAATCGAATTACCACAATAGGTATTTATTGAAAATTGGCAAATGACAGAATATGGGCTAATCCAACCTGGTCCAACCAGTTTAAAATATTTCCCGTTCTGACATGTCCGACCCACCCATTTTGACTCCTCTGATGATCATACCTTTTTGTTTTAGAAAAGCAAAAATATCAACAACACATATTAATTCACACACTTGTCCACTATGGGACTTGAACCCACAACCTATCAAACATACCACTAGGCTATAATTCTTATAACTAAATTGATTTGCTGCTGCAGGAAGTAGAGACATTTGTGCATCCAAAATACAAAACGGAAAAGAACTCATTCAACCAGACACCGGAGATGCTGTTCAGCAGAGAACATAAGAAACTCGTGAGAGATGGTGAAGAATGGATGAAGAAGACAGCTGATTCATACACAGTAACAGCAGGACTCATTACAACAATAGTTTTTGCTGCAGCCATAACAGTACCAGGCGGTAACAATGGCGATACGGGCCATCCAATTTATGCGAAAGAACTATCTTTCCTAATATTTGCTGTTGCAGATGCAATCTCCCTCTTCACATCTACAACCTCTTTATTACTATTCTTATCCATCCTCACTGCTCGTTATGCAGAACAAGATTTTCTCTTCACATTACCCTCAAGACTAATAATGGGCCTCGCAACTTTATTTCTGTCCACAACCTCAATGATGATAGCTTTTGGTGCATCGTTGTATCTTTTGTTTGGCCAAGGGAAGGACTGGATTCTGATCCCGATAGCTGCATTGGCATGTTTACCGATTACTTGTTTTGTGACCTTACAGTTTCCGCTTCTTGTAGAACTAATATCGTGTACTTATGGCCGAGGACTTTTCCATAAGCAAAGTGATCGTCCATTTTATTAATTTGTCAAGTATCAATATATGAATAAGAAACTTTATAAAATAACAAGAAGTTGTTTTCTCTGATGATTTATATACTACATTGCTATTATATTGTTGGTAGCTAAATGTGTGTTGAAGCACCTTGTGATGTTACTGGAATGTCATGAAAACCATTGACAGAATTAGGAGGACATGTGCATATACATTGATGTAGGCTATTGCTTTTTGGGGGGGAAAATAATATCGACATAAACAAAACAATCTACAATGTTGTAGGAAAATATTGATACTTATTTTTATTCGTTGGTGAACTTTAATCATGTTTGAAACATTTTGATTGGTTCAATTTTACCAACTTTAGAAATTTTAATTTTAAAGGATCCTAATGTTTTTACTGATTTTGAATAGTGACACATTCCCTTCAATTAAAGGTAGTATACATACTTTTGAAGTGAATCCTCTAATAAAAAAGAAAATTTAACGAAGTAGCTATGGATAGAGTTGCAAATAAAACTAAAATTAATAGTTGGAACTAGTAATTTTGTTTTATAAGGACAACCAAAAGGATTGTGATTAAGAGGTTAAGACATGTTTCTGTATATGATTGTACATCAAACATTCAAACATAAGACTACACAGAGTGGGGCGTTAAGCCCTGTCGGGACGCTTCTTTAACTCCAGGAACGCCGGCCACACCGCCCCGTGGGGCGTTCCATGTTGGTCAAACCCGGTCTCCGTCCAAAATGAGACGCTCCAAAAATTTTAAAATTCAAAAAAATTGTGCCGTTTAACGGCTCTTTGAACTAAAAAAAAACTTTTTATTTTTTATTTTTTACCTTTTATCCTGTGTTTATATACATATTCTATCTCTTTCTTTTTTTACCCCATTCTTTCTTTTTATTATATTTTCTTTCTTTCTTTCTATATACTTTATAAAATTTCACCATCATTTCTTTAAAAAATGTATCCATACTACAACCCAAATATTTGTCAACCACATCCGAATATCACCAAATAACCCGATATAAACGATCCTAATCTTCATCATAATCCGGCTTTTATTAATATGATCGGTAACATGAATGTGGGACCACTGATGCCGGGGGGAGGATTCATGCCGTGGACTACACCACCGGACCAAAATTCGTACGGATGGGGAGCCGTTGCACATTCAACAGGAACAATGTTTGGTATATACTTTCAGTTCCATCTTATATATATATTTTCGGTTTACATATATATATATATATATATATTTCGGTTTATATATATATATATATATATATATATGTGGTTTATATATATATATATTTCGGTTTATAGATATATATATATGTGGTTTATATATATATATACCGGGAAAAATATATATATATATATTTCGGTTTATAAATATGTACTTTTTTTTAGATTAACAACGGATGATGTCCATTCCACCGGGTACACCACACTCACAACTGGAGGTCGAGATGGTTCAAGAAACGCAATCCCAAAACTTGGATTCTGGTGCATCACAAAGAAAACGAGCTCATCGAAGAAAAGCACCGGAAGAGCCACGAGAGAAAACGACTCAACAAGCTTGGTCAACCGAAAAACAAATGGCTTTAGCGAGAGCGTGGCTTGAGGTGACCGAAGACCCCGAAGAAGGTAAAACAATTTAATGAAAAAAGAAAAACAATTTAATAAAGATTGTAAAAGGTTGACCATCGACACATCCAACCATTCGGAAGGCGAGAGACAAGTGGTGGAGGAAATGAAACGACGAATTCGGAAAAAATATGGGTTTAACTAGTTTATTAGGTATTTTTAAGTTTTATTTAGTTGTTTAATTTTTATGTAAATTTGTTTTAGTTTATTAAGTATTTTTAAGTTTTATTAAGTTGTAATAGAATTATTTAGTATTTTTTAGTTGTTTTATTTAGTGTTTAATTTAATTTTATTAAGTTTTATATATTTTAATATTAATGATTTTACAACTTAATTAAAATAAAAAGTCAAAAAAGTGGGGCGTCCATCAGGATCCCTCACTCCAGGAAAAAGGAGGGGACACCCCCTCTGCTGACTGGGCGTCACATGTCAAGAGATGCCCTCATAAAGACTTCTTTTAAGAGCCCTCATTCCTGATAGCCTAAGTTTCTTTTATTCATCAAAAAAGTTCGAAACTGTAAGTCATATATAGTCGACATCATAGAACACAAAAGATATGACAACAAAGAAAAAAAAATAGTCTTGTCAATAAATAAATATTACCTATCTATCTATCTAGTCTAGCTATCTAATAAAACAAGATTGAGGCGTCATTTTAATCGACATAAGCCCGTTTTATTTAAATGATACATGTCTTTTTAATATTATATTTAAAAATCATACTTTTTAGATATTATAAATAATATTAAAATTTTTAACTAATTAATATATACATATAAATACCTAAAATAACTAAAACTCTTATATTAAAAATCCTATTATATGCATGGTTACCATAATTATTTAATTCCAACATCAATCATTTTTTTTTAGTATTTTACAACATATTGCTATTTATGAAATATAAAAATAAAACTTATTTATTTTGATCCATAAAACATGTTAAATAAATAAATAAATAAATAAAAGATTTATTTATTTTTCTAACATATAATTTAGTATTACATATTATTTAATTATTTATCCATTAACTGACTTAACTACACATTGTTGAAAATTTTAAAACGACATGAACAATCTTTCATCAACATGACTTTAGATTAGGTGATATTGTTGGTCCTGATCGTTTAGTATAAGTGTTTAAACTCGTAAACAACAACTTAAAGAAAATTAAAGACACACGTTAATTTTCAATGGGAATTCTTTATTAAATGAATAAAAAGAATTACAAGAAGTAATGCGGAATAAAAGAT
>JAOXNX010000035.1:23385640-23403894 GCA_028566075.1 Solidago caesia | reverse complement strand
CGGATGAGTTTGTGTCGTTAGGGTCGAAATTGGAGGGCTTGATGTAGGTCGGCAAGAAACGGGTCGAATTCAACAAGGAACGTCTCGATATTAAAAAAAAAGAGCTTGAAATGAAAAGAGAAAAACAATTTAATAAAGATTGTAAAACGTTGGCCATCGACACCTCCAATCTTTCGGAAGGCGAGAAACAGGTGGTGGAAGAAATGAAATGACGAATTCGGGAAAAATATGGGTTTAACTAGTTTATTAAGTTTTTATTAAGTTTTATTTAGTTGTTTAATTTTTATGTAGTTGTAATGGAATTATGTAACTTTTTTTAGTTGTTTAATTTTTATATAGTTGTAATAGAAATATAGAATTATGTAACATTTTTAGTTATTTTATTTAGTTGTTTAAGTTTTATTTAATTTTATTAAGTTTTATATATTTTAATATTAATGTTTTTATTATTTAATTAAAATAAAAAGTCAAAAAGTGGGGCTTCCATCAGGAGCCCTCACTCCAGAAAAAAGGAAGGGACATTCCCTCTGCTGACTAGACGTCACATGTCAGGAGATGCCCTCATGAGGGCTTCCATCAAGAGCCTCACTCCTGATAGTCTAAGAAGCTCAACATGATGAATGATAAATGGGTAATGTATAACTAGAAATCATACCCGCACAATGTGCGGCGACAGATGATTTCTTAATTTTGATAATATTTGTAAATTTTAGTTACGACACTCCACAAGAGGTGACGACGAACAGCTTTGCCGACCGCTTACTCCAACTTGGGGTTGTCCAAAACACATGTATATAATTGTGTCTGTTATTTAGTTGTAAAACATTTATATATAAATGATTAAGAAAATAAAATACAAAAAGAATATAAATATAGAAATGTTGAAAAATTCAAAATTTAAGACACTATCCATTTGCTTTATAAAGTAGTATAGTATAAATAATCATCTAAACATGTCTTAACCTGTTAATAATAGGCTTTAGGGATATCATTATTTCAAATAGTTTTTATTTTAGAGGATTTTAAATGTTATGCCTGTTTACTTTAAAAATAAGGGCAAATGACACAAAAATACTATACTTTTAGTTTTTTTTTCATTCTAAAGTATACTTCTTCTTCATTGCGTTTTAAAGGTACAAACTATTCGTTTCGGTTGGCAATTGAGAGACTTTTTTATTAACCCAACCAAATATTCACGAACAAGTTTTTATTGAACTAGAAAGTCACGTAATTATGATATTTTTTTTTATGTGAAACAACATATCAATTGTTTTTTCTCCCCCAATTTTGTGTTCTCCAAACTTTAATCAAAATTGGGGTATATCAAAATTGGAAGGAACTAAAATAAAATATTTCAATTTTAATGACAAAATTGATTGATGTCTCTTCTAGGTACAAAAAAGATATTACGTGACATACTAGCTCAATAAAAGAGTTTTGGTAAAACAAATTGGTTGGTTCAAGAAAAAAGTCCTTAAATTATCAACCAAACCAATACTTTATACCTTAAAAACACAATAAAAAAAATGTGCCTTAGATTCAAAAAACCCAACATAGTACCTTAAAATGAAATAACTATATTCAAACAATGTTTTTTTTCTTTTAATACAAAATTTTCTATAAAACCAAAAGTTATAAGTTTCGAAAGGCATCTACAAAGACACTCACATTTGTAAATGAGCCATCGAGATCGGCTAACTTTGAACTCGACTCATTTCAAACCTTTTGAATAAAATCAAAGTTTGACTCATGAATGAAGTTAGACACTGGAGCTTTTTGAGTAAAGCAATACTCTCACAAACATATACAAACGTTGAAAGCACCAATCAACGTTGTAAGACTTGGTCATAAGAGCATAAATTGTCGTCATAACACGTCAGACGATCTATGACGTTAGATTAGCGTCACATCATTTATTCATTTAGTCATATTTAACCATGTATATGTGTACGGGGAATAAAGAAAAGACAACGAAAAATCTAAAACCAATCGATTTAGAAAGAGTAAAAGACCCACCTTCCGCGACTCATACCGGGTGCTCTAATGAAATAAACGTATGGTAGAATCTATACATCACCAAATAGTTAAGGGACAATTCATGTGAACTGAGTTGCGTGTGAAAACAAAAACAAAACAAAACAAAGTCAGAAAACTGATAAACCCATCATCCAAACATCCATCCATCCATCCATCCATCAACTCAGTCACTCACTCACTCGCTCGCTCGCTACGGCTATGCTTCTTCGATAGGTCCGAAAATGATTTAATTAATATATATTAATATTAATAATATTATTTATTTATTAGTAATTTTTAATTAATAGTTAATAAATTAATTATTACCCGATTACATTTTCATGTTGATTTTTGCAGGTGTATCATAACAAGATTCATTCATTTTTCAACCAATTCATTCATCATAAATAAATAAATATAATATAAATAACAATAATTATTTTTATTTTATATATTTGTGTTTGTGTGGTGATTTGTTAGTAGATGCTGCAAAGTTGGAGATCAATAATAATATTAAGTTATTTCATCTTCTTCTTTGCACTCATGGGGTCAGTCTTTTTCTCTCCCTCTATTTTTCCATTCTTTATATTTATTAATTTATTATTGTCAGTCAAGTATTTATTGGTTTTTTTTTTTTTTTTTTTTTAAAAGGGGTAAATTCATATATTATTGGCTTATATTTGCTAAAAAAGTAAAAATAAAAATAATATTAATAGTATTTGTTTTGGATCATTAGAGATTTTGTAAATATAATATTTTTATGTATAAAGTTAACATCTTTTTATTAAAAAAGTTATCATTTTTTCAAGTTAATCAATGTTAATGACCCAAAATATGTATTATGTATGTATTTTGGGTTATTTGAATTCGAGGAAAATACTAAACTACTTTTTATTTGTTTTGGGTCATTAGAAATTTTGTAAATTCAACATTTTTATCTATAAAGTTATTATCTTTTTGTGAAAAAGTTATCATTTTTGCAAGTTAGGCTGTGTTTGGGATTGCTTATTCCTTATAAAATATGCTGATTAGCAGTCTTCAAGGGAGTGTTTGTTATATAATATTAGACCCACGAAAACATCTTTTAATAACCAAAAAAAAAAACGTTTTTTGTGCAAATAACCCTTATTTGTGTGAAGCTCTTTTTATTTTTTTAAATATGGGGCATGTGGAGTTAAATTATCTAAGTGTGCAATTTTAGGTTGTTTATGTTATTATGTGGTGTTTGACAACATTTGTTGGATTGGAGGTTACAATTTAAGATTTTGTGGGGATTAAGCTCTTATAATAGCTAGATACTTTACCCATTTTTATTATTATGGTAATAACTAGCATAGCACCCATGCATTGTGGTGGTGACATGTAGTTTTCAGAGATTTCTTGATTTGATTTGCTGTATGGCAAATTTTAGTGTTATGCTTTATATTGGTGACGTGCCATACTTAGATTGGGTGGAAAAAGAGGGTGATCCGGCGCTCTATGATTGTGCGACGGGGGTGATGCTTTATCTAGTAGTATTGATCGCAACCTATTTGTATTTTGCTATCAATCATAGCAACATGACCTAATAAACACTGCTATTATTGACAAAAATAAATTGGAAAGTATACTTCTATGTTTTGGTAACAAAATGCAAGTAGGCTGCTATTGTCAACAGTATATGTAGCACAATAATTATAATTAGTAAAACAGGTGAATTATGTTGCTTTATAAGCAATTAATCTAACTGTTAAGGTTTGGTTGCTTTCAAGTTAGCTATCCTTTCTATTAAAGGTAGTTTGAAAGAGGAGGTTGGTCCCTTATATGCTTTACCTAGTTTGTTAATTCAACAATCAAACACCTTTATTTATGTTACTTAGCTTTAATCATAACTTTTAATTGTTTTTTGGCAATCTGATAGCTTGCTTCTTGAGTAAGCAAAAATTAACAACTAAACAAAGTAACAAACAAAATGTGGTTATGCGGAGATTCATTTCTTGCTTATTGTAGCGAAGAGATCGTGTTTGTGTACTGTAAATGTAATTGTTTTGTTTAGAATCGGTAATTATGCAAGAAATATGAAGTTTTGTTCATTATTTCAATGGGATAGACTCTTAGGAAAAAGTTATTTTTGTTTGGTTTCTGAATCTTACTGCACTTTTTTGCGTTGGATGATAGAAAGCTTGAAGGATAAACTTTCGTCTCTTTTCCATGTAAGTTTTTCATGTTTGATACAAAAATTTTGGTTTTGGGTGAACTAAATATTTGATGTTTTTGAACTCTTTATGGTAAATATGGCATAAATTCTATATATATATATTTTTTTATAAAGGTTGAAAGCTTAGTATGTTATGAGCCATGGGTTTCAATCATGTTATCTGGCAACATAAACTTTTTTCTTTTATTCTGCTGTTATAAAACTATGTTATTTTTGAGTTGGTTAATTATAAAATTGCTATTAGAAAGTGACCCTTGGGACATGTCCCTAAGCGATATATGGTTCATCAGTCGTCTTGTCTTATATCGTCATTTTTTACTTTCCATTAAAGTACATATATTGAGGCATGTACTATAGAGGGCTAAAATTGATAGTGGAATAAGAGAAGGGAGTTGGTTCATTTTGTGGCTCATTATAGTGCACACGGCAAGTTGCTGTTACCAAAAACTGCATGCCTGTGTTTGGCATTTTGTTACTTCAAATTACTTGTTGGTTGCCCCTGGGCCACATCATGTTTAACATTTGGCTTGTAGTTCATTACAAAAAAGGTTGAATGCCACCCCTGGGCGTCCGCCTCTAACAAGTCCCTTGGCCAACATGGGGAGGTGACTCACCTTACCGGCAAAGAGGAATACAAGGGGACAGAGGTTTGAACCTGAGATCTCCGTTGTGCTTTTGCATGCCTTGATCCCCAACTTCTGAGTCACTTACTATGGGGACATTTGGCTCAGTGATGGTGACCCATAAACATGGTTAGGCAGAGGAAAAAACTGCTGTGAAATACTGAAATGTCTCAACTAGACCTTGTTAAAAAGGAAAGTATTATGCTTATTTCCTACTCAGTTATTGCTCTGACGAACAAATATGTTTAGTCTTGTGTGTATGGACGATTCGTGAAACTAAAGAGTATCGAGCTCTTAAAAGTGGTTATTCTTAACATTTTGGCTACTGTGTTGAGACTTAATAGTTTATCCTAATCATTTTTATGGTTATAAACCTTATTTGCAACAGAGCAGAGGTTGTCTTGGATGTCCTAAGGTCCCATTTATGACTGATGATAAAAAACCAATTGGAACTCTTAAAAAAGACTCGGCCACAAATAAAGCTAGCGTGGTACAAGACTTTTGGAGTAGCGGAACATACGAGATGGATAATAGTGCAGCTCAGTCACAATTAAGCGCTTCATCAGTTAGCATGTCGAACCCAAACCTTGATGGCCATTGTAGTTCTGGAAGCAATCCTCCTGAATTTGTAAATCGTGGTATGTCATCTTATTTTGAAATGATGTGAGTTCGAAATCAACTAGAGTAATTATAGTAACGCATGCAATCTAAGTTTTTTACATAAGGCTTTCTTCTTAGTATAGGAGGGGAACTATTTTAACCAATTAATATCGGTGGTGGACAAATTGTAATTTGAATAGGTTTTATTTTTGATTAGAGGTGGAAATGTGGGACCATATAGATTACAAATGACTTGACTTGGGTTATCTTTTATCTCTAATGTGTCAAAATGTTAAATACTGTGTAGTCAGTTTTGGTGGGATTTGGTTTTCGGTCCTCTTCTAGAATTTCGGTCCAAATTTCGGTCCCGAATTAATCGGTGATATTTACCGATATCCCACCGATTTTGGTCCAAATTTAGGTGGGATTTCGGTTTTCCAGCTTTTTTTTTAATTAAATTTTTTTTTTGGTCCAAACTTAAACACAACATAATTAACACTAATTTTTGCAAGTATTAACACTAATCTATCAAATATTGACACTTTTAAGCTTGACTTTTGATATTTCTATCAAGTATTAAGTATTAAGCATTAATTATTGTGTGTATATATATATATATATATATATAGATATTGCATAATATTAAAATTACCGATATCCATTATCCCACTGAGATAACCGATATCTCAAATATCGGTCCTTGAACGATATTTGATTTTGGACCGGTATAACTACATAGGTTAAATATGTTAAACTTCAAATTTTAGTTAAAATGGAAATGAGTCAAATGGACCGAGTTGGTCGAATGGTTTGAATGCTCTGAACCTTTTAAATTGGTTTTTTTTTTTAAATAGAAGCTTAGATTTTTATTTCAATAGTATAGTATTGGAATCATACTTTCCAACCCATCTAACTTGCCATTTGGCACACCTGAAATTTGTTGTTATTGAAGGCCTTCTTCTTTGGAATCAGACAAGGCAACAATGGATAGGAGAAAAGGGATCCAGTCACAATAAAAAAGCTCGAGAACCTGCTATAAGGTGAATGTTTACTAATTGTTGATGCTTAAATAAACCTAGAGCTTAGGAGAAAAACACTCCATTATGGAATCCATAAAAATGTGTACGTTAAGAACTAAATCGAATTCTGAAGCTATACATATGTTATTCATAATCTAGTTATTGAATCCATCACTCCATTAGCCTAATACATAATTCCCTCCCTTGATTTGAAAGCTATAGATTTGTTATAAATCTGTAACTAACCAACCAACCAAGCGTTGCATAGTTGCATGTTACAGAAGTTTGTTTATCAGAAGCTATAGATTTAAGCGTTGCATAGTTGCATAGTTGCCATTCAGTTTAGCTTTGAGGTTAATTATTCTCATATGTCCATTTGTACACCATGAAATGAATTTTATCATTGGGTGTCAGTCTGTCAGTTTCCATGGCATCATGGTGCTTAAATCTAATAACTGAATCAACTTTTCAGATCGGCAAATACATAAGTAGTATTGGTGACAAAATCATTAGAGTGTTATTTTAGTGACATGAATCGATTATATATTTGTGTAGTTGGAATGCAACATATGATAATCTGCTTGGGAGTAACAAGCCCTTTGCGCGGCCGATCCCTCTTCAGGTAAGTCTTTCTCCTTTATTGTATATCCTACGCCTTTGGAAAAAGCCACATTTTGCCTTTGAAAAACTTAATGAGTTATTCTTCTAGCTTTAAACTTAAACTCGATTCCCAGCAACTTCCCATGAACTGCTAACATAGACTGAATAATCCTTTTTCTCCTTCTGTAAACGAGTCATTCTTAAAGGTGTAAAAAGTGTGCTATGTTGCATTTGCATTTACTCGACTTGTCCAAGATCTGTTTATTTTATTTGCAAACTATTGTGTTTGTTTTAGTGGTAACAACATAGACCAGTATATATTATAAAATGGGTCAATTCAATTTATTTATTATCTCTAATAGGTCACCTGTGTATAACCAAAACTGAAGCTAAAAAGAAAACAGTTCTAATGGATCAAACAGGTCGAATTTTGTCTCAAGTGTATTGTAAATGCATACAACCTACTATATCTCTATTTATAATAATATAATTTCTGGTAATCATATTTATCACACAAGTTCTGTATAAAAAATGTCTATATACTTGGACAAAAAGCGTGTCAGTTCAACCCAGGCCCCCGGCACACTTTTTGCCGTCTCTAATGGGTCTGCACTTTTACAATAACAAGTGTCAAGTGGTTTGCATGAGAAACCAAGTACAATAGTTCAAAAACACATTCATTCATTCTAAAAGAATATTAGTGGTAAAACTGGCAGTATTTCTTCTGTACTGAATCGGACATGGCCTCTTCCTTTCTGGGAACTGGGAAGTAATAATCGAGATTACTTATTATTGTTTGCTGATTTATTCTTTACGACACCAAAACTTTGCAGGAAATGGTGAATTTTCTTGTAGACGTTTGGGAAGAAGAGGGGTTGTATGACTGAATCATTGCAAGAAAGACAAAACAAGAATGGATCTGCATTTTCTGGTAAACTGCAACATGATTATTAAGTTGATATGGTTGTGCAGAGTTTGTTTACATTTCGGCTGGTCTAAACCTATGAATCAGGGTTCAATCAACCTCTGTGACCCTTTCAGGATCTTTGTGGTTTTAAGAAAATAACTTATCCTACCCGAGTAAATGTAGCCACTGATTCACAAAATTTATATCGTGTCGGTTTAACGCTTTCTTCAGCTGAAAATTTCTTTGTAGTGTTGAAAGATAATTCAATTTCAATTGGTAATTTTGTGATGGAAAGTTTGAACATGGTATCAAAATTAATTTTGATTCGAGACCAGTTTTCACAGTTATGTTTGGTTATTAGCAAGTTTTTTTCAGAGTCAACTTATGGTTAATAGTTCTGTTTTGTTATGTTTGAAAAAGCACATAGCATTACAGACTGCAACATTCTTGTCTAAAAGTCGGATCGCAATTTTGTTATTTTCCCCATTTTAATTGTTTTCACACGTTAAAGAGACAGGAGACAGATTAACATGAGAAATATTGAATGACTTGTTTGTATCATTAATCAAATTTATTTACATGTTCCATGGGGTACGAGTCGAAGATATGCGAATGTCTTTTATGCTGTGCTAACAAACTATGGTATATTTTTGATAAAATCGTCTAAGGTTGATGAGTTACACTTACTATGGTGGTCTGGCATTTTCCTCTTACTCATCACAGAACCAAATTAACCCCTTTTGTGCTTTGATAAGAAGTCGCAATCGCAATCAGTGATTCGGCTTAATCTGTGCGACAAAAGAACACTTAACCAAACAAGAGTCGAACAATATATATAGGCAGGCAGGATAAGCACACATCTACAAAAGAACACTTAACCCTATATTATTATTACTAGATTTTGGACTCGTGTCGATACACGGATGTGTATAAGTATTTTATGATGAATGTTTTAATTATATGAGAAGAATAAGATTAAGTATCATAAAAGCTTATGTATTTATCCATCGTATAATGTAAACGATAGGGAGTATTAACGTATTTATTATTATAAATACTTTTCATATTTATTCAATCAAACTTCTCTTCTTATATAATCACATTATTTAATTATCAATTTAATTTATTATAAGATATATTTTTTTATTTTTTAATTATAAAAAAACAATAATATAATATTTTAATTCATCAGAACATTATCTTCTATATTATTACATCACCTATGAAGCTGTAACAACCATTATTAAAAATCATTGAACACCACCAACAAAAAAATACTTAATCATGTTACATTACACAGACAGTATGCTAGTTAGAGTTAAAGATTAGTCTTCTCTAATAACCCAAACACACTCGGTTTACAACTTCACAAACATCAATTATATTGCTGTGTAAAAAAAAAAATCAATTAAATTATACACTCCTCAAATATCAATGAAAATATGAGTTAGTGATAAATTTGTCTTCAAATTTTTTTTTTTTTTTGTAATACAATCCACAACAAATATTTAATTTAACTTTATTTTTTTTTCCGTTAATGAAGGTGATAAAGAATTAAAGATGCCAAATATGAAGTTGAAAAAATATGTCATGGAGTGTTGGTGGTAATGAATATGTCCTTTTGGCGTGAAAAATTTCAATATGATTTTTGTGATATAAAAAATGTGTGATGTATTGCAAATGTAACCACTTCTTTTTTAAAAACAAGTTTACATCACTCGCAATAAGACACAAAAATAATCAACTTTGGATTGAGACTAAACAAATTACTGTTGTAGCCATGAGATTTTAGCCCGGAAACCTGAAGCCCGATCTAGGGCCTACCGAACCCGGACCGACCCGGTCTGACCGAGACCCATACGGTCCGGTCCTCGGGTTGCCATTTTCTGACATTTCGAATTTTGGGTCGGTCCGGTCCACCTTAAAAAACCCGGATAAGACCGATAAAACCGAAAATATAAATGTATTTATTACTTTTACCAATCCTAACAATTTTATGTTTTATATATTCATATACTATTTTTATCTTAAGTTTTAATGTGTATCTTCAAAATATATAACATTTTATTTGTATTTATGTTATACAACTTATCATTTGTATTCAAAATATTAAGACCACTAACTTATAATTTTCATCATGTAACTTTTTGATTAAAATGAACTGTAAACAAGATTGACACAACTAATATGTTCGTTAATTTTTTTGGAGGTATATAGAAACCCACACCCACTAAGTCTAGGCATTTCTCATTAGTTTATTAGGTTTCTTCTCTTTGTTGCATTTGTATTATAGATATTTGATTTTTATTACAAGTTGATCATTGACACTAAAATAGACGGATGACAATTGTGTCTTATTTGGTTCGACATGATTGCAGATAAGCGGGTTAGTGGGTTGGGTTTTATTATCATCTCAGATCAGATTTAGTCGATTTCATGTAGTGGTATCCGTTCAGGTGCACTTACACTAAAACCTTACAGGGTGGTTATGTAACTATCAATACGATACAAGAGATTAAAGGCTTTTCTTTTTTATTTATTTTTATTTTTTTAAAAACATTTTACAAACAAATGTTTACAAATACAAATTCTACCAATCAAATCATGTAACAACTTGTATTTGTAAACATTTTGTAAATTTAGCAAAATTGATCCTCCGAATTAAACCAAACTTCATGAACCTCATTCACAATTTACTCTAATTTAAACCACTGTTGCAAAACTCTCTGAGTTGAGTCGAGTATTCCCCGAGTACTCGCTAAGAGGTAGGGCGCCGAGTCAACCCAAGTCAGCCGATTACTCAGAGTACTCCCCGACTTGGCCGCTTTGACCCCCGAGTACTCCCAGCATAGACCCGATTACTCCCAACTCCCTGATCGACCAACCTAGAAGCACCTAGCGACTTCCGCAACCTTGATTTAAACACAACATGTCAAATATAAAGCATTCAAATTTCAAAACCACATTAAATAGAATCAAATTGCAATTAATGATTTAAAAAGTTACAATTATTTTCTAATTTTTTTTGCACAACTTGAGGGGGATGGGCGGGCGGTGGGGTACATGATAGGGAAATGAATGGAGTAGAAAAAGAAACATTGAACACAACACCAAAAAACCTTTTTTAGTGGATTTTATTTCATTATTTTATGTATTTTAAATATTATTTATATTGTAATAAAAATATTTTTTTTTTGGTGTAGATTCATTGAACCATTTTCTCTCTCTTACCTAAGAGTGTATAATTATAAATCTATCATACAATCTATACATACAATTAAACAACCATTTTCTTTCCTTTTTTTTTGCCCTGTTTTTCATTTCTGGGTTTGTTCTTCAATTTAATTCTGATCTTTGTTTTTGCTCTCAATCCAAAGAGGGTTTTGTTGGGTTTTCAGTTTTCTATAAGATTTACTTCAATATTACTCATGCAGAAACTATATGGTAAGAATCTTTGATCTTTCTCTAATTCTTGATTTTCTGCTATTTTTTTTTGTTAAAGTTTTGATTTTTATTTGTTTTTTGTAGTTTCTGTACATGGGTTTTTTAGATTGGTACTTTAATTAGATGTATGTATAAGGATCTTATCTTAGGATTTGATTGATTATATATAGGTTTCTTGAAATTTTATGGTATTTATAAAGACTTGCATGTGAAATTTATGATTATGAGATAAATTGACTTATTAAGCCTGAGTTGAAATTATGTATGATTTTGATTTAAGGATAGTCATAAAGTTGATGATTTTGGAAATTAAGGTTCTAAATGTTGGAAAGGGTCACAGGGATACGCGGTTAGGCCGCATAGGTCAAAGATTCGCCTTTACCGGTAACCTGAACAAGGAAAGTCTCATCCGTTTACCCGTATAGCTATAAAGCTATAGTAGACAATAGAGAAACTTTTGTATTCCATGATGTTAAACGTCTGATTACATGAGATTTTTTGGGTGTTTGGTTTAAAAATTTTATGGTTCGTCAAGATAATATACTTGTGTATGTAGGATTTAAGTGAATAGTCTGTGGAATAAGTGTTGGATCTGACGTTAGGGTTTGCTTCTTTTTTGAAAACGTTATATTCTTTAGATATATTAACCTTGTGTTTTTATGTGTCTTGTTTATAGGTGAAGATGTTCTTTATCCCGGTATGCTGAAATACCAAAATCCGGGAGAGTTAAATCTCTTCTTGTCTCTTGGTCCTCATGTAGATGTATACTTTCCACCTCGCAAGAGGTCTAGAGTCAGTGCGCCGTTTGTGTTCTGTGAAGAACTGTTTAAGTCTCAGACCACCATTGACGTTCTTCCTGACGAGTGCCTTTTCGAAATTTTAAGACGTGTTTCTGATGGTCATGACAAAAGTGCGTGTGCTTCTGTTTCAAAGCGTTGGCTTATGCTTGCAAGCACTATTCACAGGGATGAGCAAAAGAAGGCTGAAGATTTTGATAAAAGTGGCGGGTGTCTTACAAGGTGTTTAAAAGGGAAAAAGGCTACTGACATTAGACTTGCAGCCATTAGTGCTGGATCGGGTAGCCGTGGTGGATTGGGTGAACTCGCTATACTTGGAAATAATGCTAGCAAGGTGACAGATTTTGGACTTAAAGCCGTTGCTCGTGGTTGTCCTTCTCTTACGTCTCTTACAATATGGAATTTATCATCTATTAAAGATGAAGGCATTTCTGAAATTGCTAATGAGTGTCACCTGTTAGAAAAGCTTGAACTTTCTCATTGCCCTGCAATTACCAACAAGTCTTTGGTAGCCATCGCAAACAACTGTTCTAACCTGTCATCACTGTCAATAGATTCTTGCTCAAACATCGGGAACGAAGGTCTTCAAGCAATTGGCAAAAGCTGTCTTAACTTAAAGTCGATTTCAGTAAAAAAACTGCCCGTTAGTTGGTGATCAAGGGGTTTCTAGTGTGGTGGCATCAGCACCGTCTTCCTTGATGAAAATGAGACTTCATGGCTTAAACATCAGTGATGCGTCTCTAGCTGTTATCGGACACTACGGTTTAGCATTGACTGATTTAGGTTTATATGATCTTCATAATGTAACCGAGAAGGGTTTCTGGGTTATGGGCAGTGGTCAAGGCTTACAGAAGCTGAGGTCAATTGTAATCGCTGCCTGCAGTGGTGTTACCGATCTCGGTATTGAAGCAGTGGGCAAAGGCTGCCCAAATCTGAAGCACTTTTGTGTTCGAAAATCTGATTTTCTATCAGATAAAGGTATTGTGTCGTTTGCTAAAGCCACACAGTCGGTTGAGGTCGTAATGGTAGAAGAATGCAACACTGTTACACAGCTTGGAATCTTCGGATTACTTGTGAATTGTGGTAATATAAAAGCTCTTTCATTGGCAAAATGTTTAGGGATCAAGGATTTGCCTATGATAATTCCTTCGGGTTTGTCTCCATGCAATTCCCTGAAGTCTCTATCAATTGTTAACTGCCCCAGATTTGGTAACATTAGCTTGGCATTGTTGGGTCGGATCTGCCCCCAGCTTCAGGATGTTGTATTGACTGGGCTTCAAGGAATTACAGATAACGGGTTCAATTCACTCATCAAGAACTGTGAGTCTGGTCTAACCAAAATTGATCTTAGCGGTTGTGTGAACCTAACAGACAAGACTGTTTCAGAAATCTCTATGGTTCATGGTGGGACACTTGAGGTGTTGAAACTTGACGGTTGCAGATCAATCACTGATGCAAGTGTGGTCACTGTTGCACAGAATTGCTTATTTCTTAGGGAACTTGATGTTTCTAAATCTGCAATCACTGATTTCTCAATTGCAGCCTTGGCTTGTGCTGAACTACTGAATCTGCAAGTTCTATCAGTTTCCGGCTGCCAGGTGTCAAACAAGAGCCTACCTTTCTTGAAGAAGCTGGGTGAAACCCTTGTCGGTTTGAACCTCATGCAATGTCGTGGAGTCAGTGGTCCTGCAGTTGGTCAATTGGGGGCGCAAATCTATAAATGTGATATCCTTGTTTAACCGATGATATCATATGTCAGTCGGTCGGTAATGCTTTAGTTCATGAGTTGGTTTTGGTAATCATGCAGGTTTTTACAGGTCCGTGTGATCGGGTCTTCTTGAACTCACCTCCGAGCTTTTTTTTCCAAGGGATTTGGCTGATATCTCTTTTTTTTACAGTTTCACTAAACTGTTCCAAGAATTTTTGGCCTCTTATTGGGGGTCTTTTATTCTTGTCAGCCAAATCATCTTGAGAATCCCGATGCTTGGTTCTGGTTCTTGTAGACAACCTTTCGCGATGGGTCCTAGTCGTTATTAGTTAATCATCTGTTGGTGCTTTCATTTCCGTGATGTGTGTTCGTGTCTAGTTCTGTTTTTCATAAGGTTACAGACGGTGATGGTTTCGAGTGGTGGTTGCTTGGTTGTTTTGTGGGATTTGGGCATGGTAGATTGTTGTTTCGAGTCTGCCATGACAACCCCGATGAGGGTTGTTTTTTACTTTTTACCAAATCCTGGTTTTTCTAAGCTTCTCATTTGTTTGTACACTGTCGGTGTTTGTAAGTCCTAATGTGGCTGGAACTTGTAATAAATATATATATATGTGTTTTGTGTTTGATCTAGTGTGGGAATGAATCTCTCTATTAAGATTGTTGTGTCACCTCATCTTTGTTTCTTGAAGTCTTGACTCTTGAACACTATCCAGAAATATTTTTTTGTAAAGTGTATTTCGATTAAGACGTGTTAGAGGCCCCTCTCTTATGGAAAATTTCTTTGAGATGAGAACCCCAAAACTCGAACCTGAGACCTTGGGTAAACTCACCCTCGGGGCCCATACAGTGGATTAGTTAAATACCCCTGGCCAACCCATTTAAGTGAGTTGGTTCAACACTATCCAGAAATGATAATATAGGGAAGACCATACCTATATGTAGGTAGGGTATAATATAATGGTTATGACCGTTGGAATTAGATTAGATTAGATTTATCAACATAATTAGCACAAAAGGAATTATTATTAGATATTGGGAACAATCACCAAATGGTTTAGTGGTAACTGATAAGGAGACTTGTTTCTTCACAAGAGGTCTCAAGTTGGAGTCTTACCCTAGGCATATTTTGGGGTGGCCACAACCCACATGTATTTAATTTCTACTTATGGTGGGTCTGGGTGTGTTTTCCTCTCTAGATCTCTGGTGATAGGGGTTTCTCATCGAAGGGATTTAAATTGAGAATCTATTCTGCGAGGGGGCTCTCTAGCGCGGATCCGGTTAAGACAACGTATGCTAGACCTCCTGATATTTGCGAGTAATTCACACCTTTCAAAAAAATATATGTTGTAAGCTTCATTTTTATTCGTCAACATTATCATAGCCATGTATCCTTTGCAATCTTTAAGATACTTTAGAAACCGATAAGTCAATAAGAGGAAGAATCTAACATATTATTAAAGATGACCAGTTTTTGGACATCTGGATAATAACTGTGTGTACATCAGAAAATATGTAGCTTTAACTCTCTCATAGTAGTCCGCCTATCACAAAACTAACCCTCTCAATCAATACGTAATAAGGGGTATACAAATCCATTTTGTGGTATATGTTACTTACCACTATTGGTACACCATAATAAACCTCTATAAATAGATCCAAATCAATTCCAAGGGTACTTCTGTGAACGGTTTACTTGGCGGATATATTACAGCATCGTAGAAGGCTGTTTAAAATTTGGTTAAAAGTCACACAAACCCAACCTTAAACAATGACGTTTTGCGATTCAATTCAACATGTGTAATAAACCAAATTTACGTTGTTTGAGGATACTTTGAAATGGGTCAAAAATGGGAAATAATGGGTTGATCTCTGTGCAGTGCAGGTATAAAGATTAATGATATATAATGAGGATTTGAATTTGAATTAGGCAAATTGTAAAACATGTCCGGGGCACATTTATGGGATTCGGTATGTATAGGTTATTAGGTGGTAAGACACAATGTCCTACTAAAGAAAACTACGATCACAAACATTATTAAGACAAAACCGTGTGACCGTGATCACAAACATTATCAACACTTGTTGTAATAAGATTTCAGGCCATACACTTTCCGCATTCTCTGTACTTAGTTTGTTTTCGAGTAAATATTTTAGTCTTGATTTCTGTCCTACATCCTTTTTTTTGTTCTATTTTCCATCTTGTATAACAAAACCATGTGAAATTCTGTTTTTCTTTTTTCTGTCAACATCTATCATTAAATGTACCTTTTTTAACCTATATCAAAGCAAACAACAAGCAAGGCAAGAACACATATCTCTAGCAAATAGTGATTTATAAATTATAACTTAGTGACCCAATGTCCCACAAACACAAGGTTTGGTCTCAAACATTAAGACAAAACCATGTGACATTCTACTCGATCTTCACCAGGTACTTCTTTTCACAATTCTTGTAATAAAAATTTCACCTCTGTCTATGCCCGTTTAGATTGCACTCCACATTTTTTAATGACTTTGGGTTTGTGAGCTTGTTATTTCTTGCAAGTTGGATGACAAACCATGTGTGCTTGCATTTTTTTTTATCTTGTTGTCACCATCGTCATTAAATCGCAATATTAGCCTCAATAAGACTATATATAAAGCAAACAATTAAGGCTACAACAGAAATCACCCAACTCCTCTAAAAATTCGATCTTTTATCATCAAGAACTCCATCCAGACTCTTTGCTTCCTTGACCAACTTCTAGAAGAATGGCCATCCTTATGCCTCGGCTCATTCAAGCAAAAAAAATTCTCCGAAGATCATTTCAAATGAAAGAAGTACATTAACGGGCATCCCAAAAGGCTATCTTGCTGTTTATGTTGGAGAAGAAGACAAGAAGCGGTTTATAGTCCCTGTTTCACTGCTAAGCAAACCTTCATTTCAAGAATTACTACGCCAATTTGAGGAAGAGTTTGGGTACGAGCATCCGATGGGTGGTCTCACAATTCCATGTAAAGAAGACATATTCATTGAAGTTGCTTACCGATCATAGATATGTGACAGTTTTTTTAGCATAGTTTGTATATCATTGGTTTAATTACTAAAACCATTCATAGTTTGTAGATAGAAATCACAATAGTCATCTTTTGTATGAAATGCAAAGTAGCATTTATTCATGACATGAAAGCACTCTCCATAACCAAATGGTTAGTAGTGTACCTTTAATCATTATTGTCTACTTATGAATCCATTCATTTGGTATGCAGATATGTTTTGGTCAGCACTAGAAAAGCCGGATGATCCATTCAGCATCCTTTATAGTGGTTAAACTTATTCGAAGTATGTAGCCATTTTAATATTTAGAGTTAATTTCATTACATACCCCTGGGGTATATCATATTATCAAGTTTCACCCTTTTACATTTTTTTTGTCATTACGTCTCCCTGTGACTTTTTTACTTCATTACACACCCCTGCCTCTAACGGGCGTTAGTGTGGCTCCGTCAAGACCATCATGTGCGCTGCACATGAGGGCATTTTCGTCCTTTGCTTTAAAAAACCCCTTATAACACACACTAACCCCTTTAAACATCATCATCATATTTTGTAAACTCCAAGTTTTAATACATATGTACATACACATACACACACATATATATCTATATCTCATAAAAACATTACCTTTAGAAATTCTCAAACCCACCAGCATACACAGAAAGAGAAATGAGACAAAAACAAATAAAAATAAATAAATAACATATCGCAATATGGGTTTTTCTCCCATCTTCATCCATTTATATAATTATATTCTTCACCATTATCTTATCCCAGTATATATACACATACCCACTCAAAAAGAACGGGAGGGGTTGAAGAAATGGTAATCATCATCGGATATGACAAAATAGACAGCTGTTAGTTAATCCCCTCAAAGTATTGTGTCGATCCTTTAACAACACTTCATTGAACTTTGACCATTGCATTGCTTATTTGAAACGTGCACTTGTAACAAGTAACCGCATTGTCAAACCCAGGGTCTCTATTGGTGATGGAATTGTAACCGGGATAACAAAAGAACATAGACAAAACACCTTTTAGCAATTCCAAAATTTTAACACCCCAAATCAAGTGATGTTTTGCAATTAATTTAACCCGTTTAAGCTAAATTTATTCGATCTTATTCAAGCTAGTTTGACTTTATGGAACTGTACCTTGGATAATATATAGAGTCCCTTTTGGAGATCATTAACTAAACGTTTATGTGTAAATTAACGGGAAAAGGTGGAATCATAAGCCATCGGTGGTAAGACACAATGACCTACAAATGAAAACTATGATCTCAAACCTTAAGACAAAACCA
>JAOXNX010000035.1:23366782-23385540 GCA_028566075.1 Solidago caesia | reverse complement strand
ACTGCAATTACTTTTACGTATTTGCAACCTCGCTCTAAAAGTTGAACTGAACGTTTAACTCGATCCTTGTTCACTTATGTGATATAGGAACATGCCTCCCGAAGAAGAAAGGTAATTTCGTAGAACACTTAAGTTGCGAACCTTGATCATTCTAAATGCATTTACTTTCATGTACTTGCAACCTCACTTTAAAGATTGAACGGCACAGAGTCCCCGGATGGACTTGTGCTTACCCCAATCACTGAGACATCTTTAGACTTTCCGATTAGATGGTCGTTCTGACATCTAATTATGAGCAATTCGTTTGTACCTTTTGATTGTTCTCTCTCGATCATTCCTAAATACGTGTGTGCGTGCATTGAAACGATTGGATAAGCGATGAATTGTCAAAATCCTAGACCTCACTGGCCGAGATTAAGGAAACTAAGATCTCCGATAACATTGTTATACGCAAACAACGACCATAGACTTTTATCAAATTTTGTGAGAAAGATTAGTGCACCAAAGTGCTTTCGTAGAACATTTGAATATGTGGAAACGGTTAGGATAACAGTAACTCGTAATCATAATTTATGTACTGGATGTACATAAAAGTATACATGTGTACCGGATGTACAACTTTCGTCTTCTTGCAGAATGCATATTGTATGTATTCGATCTTGAAACTGCTTATCTAAAAACCTATTCCACTCTTTTGCGAGTTAGTCATTCATGAAGATTAAGTAATTAACGAGTATCATCTAAATTTTTATTCTCTAATCAATACAGGGTGGCATCAACCCTGTATTAGCAAAAACCTCTTGTCATGTTGCATCACACCCGAACTATAACTCGCTCACAACCTTCACCCTCAATTATATTATCTACGATTAGTCGGACGTGCATATAAGTTTTTTTGGGTAATGGGTTACCCCTGTAAATATTATAACAACACCAATCAAACGTTATTACAAGAGGATTAGCATCATGCTAACCTGTTCATATATATGACATGCCATATATATGTGAGCAAGCTAAGATAGCAAACAAGGAAATGAACAATGGTAACAACCACACACTAGAAATAACTAGTAATCCTAATGTGTTAAATGGTTATATAAAGTCTTGATGCGCGCCATTATCTTGTATGAACAACCAGGTCTCGAGGGACCTTCCAAGCTTGAAGAAAGCGATCCACAACAGCTGAGCTTTTGAACTTAAGTGTAACCAATCTGAATCTGATTGTTGTTGTAATGCATTCCGCAATCTGATCAAGAGTTCTTACTTCATTGGAAAAAAGCCGCCGATTCCTTTCCTGCCATATATAGTATGCTGTAGCTGCAACTATAAGTCGACCAGTGACATTTTTAGCCGATCTTGAGTGTGACTTTAGAGTAAGCCACTGAATGATATCATTCCACGAGTTACTCAGAATAGGGAATTCTGCCAACTTCGCCATCCGTTGCCAAACCTGTGACGAAAAAGAGCACTCAAAAAACAAATGAGAATGTGAGTCAGGACCTCTATTGCACAGCGAGCAACAATAGAGATTATAATCCTTTCGCCACTGCATGATTTTATCTTGCGTTTTTAGTTTTTGTCTTGCAATCAGCCAAACTAAAAAAGCATGTCGAGGGATACATTGTGAGAACCAAATTGCTTTAGCCCACTCCACATTCTGGTGAACACTTCTAATCGAATTCCATACTATTCCGGACGAGTATTGATGTTCCTGCCCCCTTTCATCCTTCCATACTAAATAATCTATACGATCAGGTTGTAAAGTAACAGGTTGCAAACTGTTTAACACCGGAAATAAATCACGCCAAGCTGTCGGCCATATCCATTCATCATTACGGATCAAATCAGTTATTCTGGAGTCAAGAGAGAAACCAGCTTGCATGATTTGTCTTGGAGAAATAAAACGACTAAGCGGACATTGGGAAGCCCAACTATCAAACCATACCGATGTCTGTTCTCCATTACCAATCTTTTTTAACACAAATGGTCGAATCTCTTCCCGTAATTGGATTAGTTTACGCCACCCCCAGCTACAATTCAATGGCTGTGGGACATCCCAAAAATTGCGACCCTTCAACCTATAAGAATGAATCCATCTAACCCATAAGGATTCTCTATGGGTTAGAATACTCCAAATATGAAAAACCATAAGAGACTTGTTAACCTCAGTTAATCGTTTAATGTCAAGACCCCCCTCGCTCTTAGGTAGACATATTGAGTTCCAAGAAACCTTAGCTTTACCTTTCACCATTGGACCTTGGCACCATAAAAAACCCCGCATCTTCTTCTCTAAGTCTTTTATTATACTAGCTGGTAATATGAAAACAGAAGCCCAATATATATGGAAGGAAGCTAAAACCGATTTTATCAACTGTAACCGGCCAGCAAACGAAAGAGTTTTATTCCTCCAATCTTGAATCCTACTCTCCATTTTTTCTACCAAAATTTTGCAGTCAGAATGCAAGAGTCGAGTAGAGATTAGCGGCACCCCAAGATACCTGACAGGCAGTTTCTCTTCTTCAAAAGGCATTTCTGTGAGGATGGCTTGTTTAACATGGGTAGATACATTACAAAAGAAAGCTTTACTTTTTGGCATGCTCGGAGTCAAACCAGACATGTCTCGAAACTCAATGAGGGACTTCATTACAGTCTTAGCCGAGTTAGTTTCACCCCTAGCAAACAAAAAAAGGTCATCTGCAAAACAAATATTAATAATACGCTCCTTCTCACACCTATTATGGAATCTAAAAGATGCATTCAAAGAAACATCTCGCTGAAGAATTAACGTGAGAACCTCCATGACAAGAGTGAAAAGATACGGTGACATTGGATCACCTTGCCTTAGACCTCTTTTACCTCGAAAATAACCATGCAGATTTCCATTAATAGCTAACGAGAATGAAGTAGTCTTAACACATACCATTATCCACTGAATCATTCGTCTATGAAAACCGAAACCATGTAAGACTGCTTCCAAAAAATTCCAATCAACCGTGTCATAGGCTTTTTGGATATCAATCTTGAAGGCACACCTGGGGGGGCCTGTGTCTCTATGATAATTGTGCATGAGTTCCTGAGCAAGCAAAATGTTATCTGAGATTCTTCGGCCAGGTACAAAAGCTGACTGGTTGATGCTCACAATTTCAGTTAATCCATCCTTCATCCTGTCGGTTAGTATCTTACTAATACATTTAAAGACAGTATTACAGCAAGATATAGGACGATAATCAGTGACACTAGAAGGAGTGGTAACCTTAGGAACGAGTGCAAGTAAAGTATGGTTAATCTCCTGTAACAATTTGCCATTCCGAAAAAATTCCTGAATGGCAAGACATACATCTCCACCAACAACATCCCAAGCTGCTTTAAAGAAAACAGATGTATATCCATCTGGACCTGGCGCTTTATTTTCACCAATCGAGAACATAGCTCTCCGTATCTCCTCATTCGTTACGTTTGCCACCATTCGATTAGCTGTTTGGGTGGGTAGTTTAACTGTGAAAAGATCCGAAGTTGGGGAGCTGGTAGTAACACCTTCACATCCCAAAAAATTTTCATAATGGGTCACAAATGCCTTTAGAGCTGCTCCACCTTCATGTAACACACCATTAGTATCTCTAATAACCTCTATGCGGCTCCTGTGGTTCTTACTCTTAACAGAGTTATGGAAATAAGTCGAATTAGAATCCCCCACTGCTAGCCATTCCACCTTAGACTTTTGTTTAAGAAATCTCTCCTCATCGAGTAGGCAGTTTTGAACTCAATTAAACACTTCGCTTCTTTCTCTAGCAAGGCTGGATTTGTAGGATCTTTATCAATAGCAAATTGTAACTCATCTAGAGAACTCCGGAGCAAAGTCACCTTTTTATGAAGGTTACCTTGCTTTTGCATAAGGCTGCGAATCGGTGTTTTTGTAGCTTTCAATCTTTTAACAATTCTGAACATATGATGTCCTTCTACCTGCATCTTCCAAGAGTTAACCACAGCATCAAGAAAACCCGGCTTATGGACAATAAAGTTTGGAAACTTGAATGGCTTGGGCCGGCATCGAGCAACAGAAGGGAGCTTCAAGATGCAAGGGGAATGATCCGAGATTCTATATGGCTGGAAGATAGCATGAGCCGCTGGAAACTCATCAGTAAAGCTAGTATTACCCATAACACGATCCAGCTTCTTGAAAATTCCTCCACCACTCTTCGGCTTTTGATTCCAAGTATAGTGAAACCCCGAGCAATTGATATCAAACACTTCAATCTGTTCTACACATTCCTTAAATTCGCGCATACTTAGAGTAGCAGCAGACGAGCCATGGATACTATCCTCAATGTGCAAAGCCGCATTAAAATCTCCCATAAGGACCCAAGGTTTGTTATGCACAAACGCCTGATGCAACCCAAGGTTCTTCCATAATTCACGCCGATTCTGATAACCATTATCTGCATAGATAAAAGAGCAAAAAAGCGATTTCTTGTCTTCTTTAAAGACAATTTGTACGTGTATAACCTGGTCAGATTGGGATAAAACCATGACATCCATTACCTCCGTATTCCAGCCAATGATAATTCTAGTTCCCTTACTACAAATACCACCATTAGAAGTCCAATCCCAATTACGACAAATCTTCTTACAAATACTAAATAGATTCGAGACAGCTACATGGGATTCCATAATAGCACATAAATTTAAAAAATTATCAGCAACTACCTGACGAACCTCGTTTTGTTTTAGCGAGCGGTTCAGCCCCCTAATATTCCAGGAAGCTAAACTACCCATTAAAACCATTTGGACCGGGAGTGCTTGCCCCCTCAGATGATTTCAATGGTTCAGTACTCATGTTCATAAATTCCGCAGCTTCATTGAAAACTTCCTCAACTTCCTCATCATCAGAATTGGTATCATGCACTTGTTGTTTTGGAAGACTATTATTAGTGGAATCAACTTCCACCTTATCAGGACCTTCACAGCCTGTGTCCAATGAATTGAGCAAATCAAACGAGTTGGAAGTAGCTACTCCCGACGTACTTGCCCCATTGGTAGCTGTCTTGGGTTTCATAATAGGCCTATAGACAAATTGTGGTTTTTGTTTCTTTGCAGTAAATCCCTGTTTTGGTGCCTTTTGTTTACCCTTAACCTGCTGAAATCCATCACTATCGACCACAGGGGCTTCCTTTTGCACAGCTTTGACAGCTCTAGGGCAATTCGAATCAGCATGACCAAAGATCTTACACACCGAGCATCTTGGGGGTTTCCATTCATACTCAACATTAATTGTCTCTTTCGAATACCCTTCATCTTCAAGTTTTGGAACAGCAACAACAATACTATCCTTCAACTCAGATTCCGCAGTTATCTCAACCAATGCTCTAGCGTAACTATTTCGTCCCCACGATTCAATACACATGTCTGTAGTATAGGAATCTAGTTGCTTCGGATCACCCACTTTTGATAATAACATACTTAACCCATCATCCGTGTACGCCACCATGGGAACATCATGCAATTTTACCCAAACCGGAACACTTTTCAATTCAGTTTTTTTCAGATTAACATGAGGGGACCAAACATTGAGAAACAATGGTGAACTTCGAACCAGCCACGGACCATTCTCAATAACATAATCCATATCTACCTTAGTCCGGAACTTAAAAAAATAAAAACCATGAGCATTCATCATTATTCGCACCAACCCATGTTTACCCCAAGCATTCTTGACAAAGTTTTCTACCACAGGAAATGCAATACGTTTACCCAAAAAATAACCATATAACGTGTTATCATATCGGGCACATACCTCTCTAATAGCCTCCCTTGGAAGAAAAACATCCACATCATCTACATGATTAGTATGTTCCAGCTTCCTTAAGTTGATCTTGCGCTTTTCTGTAGTCGATCTTCCTTTATCCCCTTGTAACTTAGCCGCATAAGACATTGATTTTCCAACTCCACTAGCAGTAGCATCAACCACTGGATCCTTCCTTTCATATTCATTCCCACCAGCCTCTTTTGATGCTTGTGTGTGCAAATCAACATCATCAGCCGTCACGGGCATCCCTTTGACACACCCAAATTCATCATACTCCACTGTGTTAGCATTCTTCCCATCCAGTCCCACTTTGACAGAAGTTTCAGAATTAGGGTTTGCATGCATGTGGCCCTTTTCACCATCGCCCACCAGCTTTTCATCTATTCCATCTACTACCTTACCTGTAGCAGCAGCAAAGAACGCAGCCGCCCTTGTTGGAGATAAAGGCGACATAGGGTTCTTATCAGGCTCCATATTAGTAGAAGCATTACCACTAGCATCACCACTGGGAGTTTTATTAGCGGCATTAGAACCACCACCCAATTGTGTGTCCACATTAAATCTCACATTTTTACGTCCTCCACTATCATCCTTCCCCTGATTAGGGTTCAGATTTTTTTGAACATTACGGACCGGTATTCTTTTCCCATCAATGTTTTTTACTTTGGACGCCAAACCAGACGGATTTCTGGCCTGGCCACCTCTCTCTGAAGAACTCATAGAATCAACGAAGAACACAAATCAGAACCATGCAAGCAACGAAAACAATTAAAATAGACTACGTGAAGAACAGAAAAAAAACACAGCAAAACCCTAAAACCCTAGCCGAGCCAAACCCTAATTAAAACAAGATCAGCAAAAATAGTTAGAACGTAAGGTAATCTCAAAGCTGCTACCTTGAAAGCAAGCCAAGAAAACCCTAAATGCTAACCATCATGTAACCCGTAATAATCAGAATTCAAGCAGAAAAACAAAACCCTAACACGAGCAAACTAATCTCCAACGTGCACATCAACAATCCTTAAACCCTAACGGATTCAAAGCTTGTGAGAGGGACATATTGACAAGATTAATCAAATCGAAAAAGGGTGGGAAATAAAAAATCGCCAAGATCTCCTAGGGTGAGAGAGCATTAGGGTTTCAATTATATATACTTACCTTTTTGCTATACTATTATATATACTTTAAAAGACAGTAATGTATTTATTAAGAACAAAGTATATACTCGTATATGGTTTAGCAATGATTGATTTGACTATTTTAGGCACTTCCCATCGCAACGCATGGGCACTGAAAACCTTGTTTGGGTCAAAATTCAAATTTTGGTATACATGTCAAAAGGCAGTAGCATGCAAATCACCTCTACGCTTGGTCGCTTGTTCTCTTACCACAAGGATGCTATGCAGAATTTATGTTCAGTGTGATTTTGGTCCTCTTTCAAAACTAAATCTCTTGTAACTCAATTGGCTGTTAAAATCATCTTCTACTATCTTTTTGGCAAAAACAAGTTTTTTTTTCCTTACATTTTGTTCATTTTGATAATCAGTCAACAAATATGGTAAAATGAGTGGATTGGGCAACACCTTCAACCATGATCCGGTTGAAACATGTCAAGTTTCAGTATGGATTGAAATAAAAGTTGGGTTGGATTGACATATAAAACTTCTTAGTCAGATTTTATAGCTCCTAACAAACAACTAATGTGTAGTTATTGATAACAAAAATGATTTTATTGTAGCTTTAATCAAAAAAATTGACTAAAATTGTTTAGAAGGTTTTATGCATTTAAATTTGACTTTTGCAACTTTCCATTAGACACATTGATCTTATTCCATGTTTGGTTTCTTATACTCTCATTTCTTAAGTAAATGACATCGCTACCTCTAAAGCTCAAATAGCGCAAGGTTTATTGGCCCAAAGAGTGTAGTCAAACAAATGTCACATGTAAAATTCCAGGCCCATAACAGAATGCTCTGATAGAAACAAAGCGGCTAGATTCTTTTGCTCAAATCCAAATCCAAAATCAAATTCCATATCTAATTCATCAAGGATTAATGCATCTATCTTTTCATCAAGGATTAATGCATCTATCTTATTCAAATATACAAAAGATGATTGGGAAATCAATGAAAGCTTACTATTTTGCCAAACATTAAAAACGACCATTCAACAACTCTATGCAATTGAAAAGAACAACCATCAAAGTTACTCGATGCTGAAACTTGTACGCATCAAAGTATCACACACAGCTATGGTTTTTGACACCCCACATTGTTATGAATTTGTGTATTCCTTACTTTATTACTTTTAAAGCGATTTGCAATCTCTTAAAGTACCAAACAAGAAAGAAGGTTGAATTTGTAAATCAGAGAAGTAAAGTAATGTGTTGGTTCCCAAGTTTACACAACTTAAAATTAAATACAGAAAGTAAAGAAAAAAAGTAAATAACACAATAGTTAAGCAATTGTATGATGCTTTCTTTTATATATGCGAAAGAGGGTTACAACGTTAAAGTTAGATAAACTAACTTGAATAGAATGTTTAACTTTATCACTAGACTAACTAGAGATGGAATCTGGACTAACCAAGATTCAAGAACAGTTTTACAATACACTTAGTAATTTTGGACCAACAAGAGGAATGTCTTCACCATGTGTTGTATTTTATAATGAAGGAGAGACAACAGTCTTCGAGACGTGGATGTTAATGCGAAAGAGGTTGTCAAAATTTCATTGGTAGAGTACAATGACAATTAATGCTTCTGAATTGTATTCTTGTTTTTTTTTTGCCATTTCGGGTGAAAGAGAATACATTGTAAGGACTTACACAAACTTGGATTTTTCCCAAAATGAAAGGATAAAGTAAGTCACATGACCTGTTACATGTCAGTCATGTGACCCCTTTGGGTCCACGTTTTCTCTTCTACTTTTCCGCCTATTTTTGACTTACAAATTACGGATAAGATCAACACATAATCTTTGAAATGGCTCGATGATGACTCGCTGAAGACACACTTTAGCGACCAACTTATCACAACGAATCCTGGTCCTAACATAATGTTTGATAACAGACATATCTTCCCTTCAACCTAGAGGGAAACTTATTTGTTATGGTCAGCACATCCATTATAAATGGAAATTCCATCAGGAGGAATATAATGATTGGTAAAGTAGCAAGTAGGCTCATAATTATTGGCAACTTGTCATGGTATAATACGAAGAAACTAGCACTAAAAGCAGCCATCAAAGTGATTATAGAATATAACAGTGTTAGAAAACATATCGCAAATTTTAAAGGTAATACATATTATATTCAGAATAACACGAGAAGCTCATTGGTAAGAAAAGGAGGATTGAAACTGAAGATAAGATAAAACTGATGCCATCAAATATGAAAAATACTGTAAAGGGTGTTGATGATATATCCTCTACGGAGCCCTATCTCCGTAGACAAAGTTGAAAACGAGCCCTTATTCAGCGACAACCTCCGTATCTCTTACGGAGGACAAAACACTTATCCAGTATAACGAAGAGAGTGTGTGATCTGAGTTATGTGAAATGATTATGACCTAATGTCAATAATCCTAGAGTTAACAAGTTTCTAAATGCCACCTTAAGTCCCTCCACTTCTAAACATCACATCTAAAGCTCGATTTAGCTAATGGGAATATGTATTGACACTTCAAGCACATTAACTTGCTAAAACACATTAAAGCACATATCTTTATTGCATCTAACACATATACACATAAGACATATTAATTATTTAACCACATTAAATCACATAGCACATATTATGATTCGATAGTCATTTAACACCTTTGAAGCACATAACTTAACGGAGATAGACATTGACTAATGGTCAAGTCAACGGTCAACGTGAAAAGATTTGGGATGTTACAATTGTCTTCTTGTTGTTTTTATATTTTGGGTGAATGAGAATTGTTGATGCAGACTTACACATCCTTGTTTTTTTCCACAAATGGATAAAGTAGGTCACATGACTGTTGCGTGTAAGTCATGTGACCTTTGGCACCTAGCACTTTGAATTCTCTTTTCCTGCCTATTTTTGACTTACAAAAGATAGGATAAGAATGACACTTCATTGTTCCATAGACTAGCTGATGACTTACTTCAGCGACCAAGTCTTGTCAGCGAATCATGGATTTGACCATTACTTATGAGTCAAAGGCCCAAGGTCTAGTGAGGCCCTTTTACAAGGGACTGCAATATGGATCTTCAACTTATGTGTCATTTATTAATTGATTTGACTTTTTAGGTTTTCCCGTCACAACGCATGGGCATTGAAAACCTTGTTTGGGTCAAATCTAAAGTTTGGTGTACATATCAAAACAGTAGCATATAAATCACCTCTACGCTTGTTTTCTTACCTCAAGGCAGCTATGTGGAATTTATCTTTAGTGTGATTTTGGTCCTCTTTCAAAACTAAATCTCTTGTAACTCGATAGGTTTGTTAGAATCATCTTCAGTATGATTTTGTCCTCTTTGTAAGCCATGCAATCTTTGTGCCTAAAACAAGTTTTTTTTCTTACGTTTTGGTCATTTTCATAATCATAAGATCGAAGAATATGGTAAAATGGGTGGGTTGAGCAACACTTTCAACCATGATATGTAAAACTTCTTCATCAGATTTTATAGCTTTTAACAAACAACTAATGTGTTGTTGATGATAACAAAACGATATTATTACAGTCTTAAGCAAATGACATCACGACCTCTAAAGCTAAATAGTTAAGGTGTATTGGCCCAAAAAGTGTAGTCAAACCAATGTCACATCCAGAATTCCATACCCATAATACAATACTCCGAAAGAAAGAAATTGACTAGATTCTTTTGTTCAAATCCAAGATCAAATGGTATACCTAAATCATCAAGGATGAATGCATCTATCCTAATCAAATTAATATCCAAAAGATTGTTTGGGAAATTAATAAAAATTTATTATTTCACTAAACATTAAAAAACAACCATTCAATAATTCTATGCAATTGAAAAGTTACCTGATGCTCAAACTTGTACGCATCAAAGTATCACATGGTGTTATGGATTTGATACTCGACATTGACAAATTTGTGTATTCATTACTTTATAAGTTTGAAGACATTTGCAATCGCAAACAAGAAAGACTGTTGAATTTATAAATCATGCAGAGAAGTAAAAATAATGTTTGCTAAGAGACATATGTTGCATGTTGATAGCAACAATACAAACTTTTAATAAATGAACATAACATAGACATAATCAAACTGATCTTAATAAATGACCTTGATCAAAGAAAGGCTTGAAATCAAACTCAAGATTTTAAAGGTAATCACAGTGACAGCATTTAGAACCTTTGCAGCATCTCTTTCTTCGGCATAATAGGGATCGCCAATGCTCCCAGCACATCTTTTATAAATGCCCCAGGTTCCATTAGAAAGAATATAATAATTGGTAAAGTAGCAAGTGAGCTCATAATTATTGGCAGTTGGTTTTGGTATAATACGAAGAAACTAGCACTAAAAGCAGCCATCAAAGTGATGATAGAAAATAACAGTGCTAGAAAACCTCCCGTAAATTTGCTGTGGTAAATACTATGTGTATCATAACGAGACAAGCTGGTGGTTAAGAAAATTAGGATCGAAAGTGAAGATAAGATAAAAGAAATGGCATCAAATATGACAAATGCCGTGAAGGGTGTGTTTCGGAGAAACACAGGAAAGCCAGTGCTTTGATTATATCCACCAGGAATTGTAAAAAATGCTGAAAAAGAAATAGTGGTTATAAGTGTGGCCACCACCATGCATTGATTACTTTTTTCTTTTACCCAATTTTCAGCTTCGAAAATTAGATCTTTGTAGTTATGATCGAATACTTCTAACGGAGTTTGGCCATCTGCATTCTTCAGTTGTTCATAAGAAGGAGGGACCATAGCCCGTACTCGCTACAAGATACATATAAGATCGTTAATATCGTCATTTTTTTACATGCATAGCCTTCCAAGCATCACTTTAGCTTCTGAACCAACCTCATTTAATTGAATTTTCATTAAATAAAAAACTTTAAATATATTTGAACTTTGACAAATATTTAGTTTTCATGACTACTTCATAGAGAATTAAATTTTCTTATTATGTAAACAAAATCTAATGCCTAATATATCATAAAACATGAACAATATATGGACCAATTTTATTACATGAATTAACTAATTTCAATTTAATATAAAATGAATGATTAAACATGAGAAGAAGTGGTAATGGCTGTGGTGGAATGCAAAGCCCTGGATCTCCTCAACAACAATATTTAACTTGTTAGGACCAAAATTCACTGACTAAGACTTGATCGCTGAATTAAGTCATCAGCGAGCAGTCAGCAAGCCATTTTCAAAGATGATGTGTTGATCTTATTCTATATTTGTAAGTCAAATATAGTAGAGAAAAGAGAAAGGAAACTTGGACCCAAAGGGTCATATGACTGACACCCAACAGGTCATGTGACCTACCTCATTCCTCATCGGGAAAAATCCAAGAATGTGTAAGTCCTTTCATAGGTTTCTCTTTCACTATAAAAGGCAACACTTGGTGAAGACATTATTCTTGTTGGTCCAGAAAATTACTAAGTGTATTTTTGTATTTTTTTTGGCATTTTACTAAGTGTATTTGTAAAATCCTTTGAGTCTTTAGTTATTCTAGAGTCCACAACTACTTTGTTAAATCTACCATTGTATCACTGTTTAAAGTATTAATATATTAATACATCATACAACTGGTTAACTAGTTTGTGTGCTTCATTTTCTGTTATTTACTTTCTGTTAATTTATAAGTTGTGCAAACTTGAGAACCAACAACTGGTATCAGAGCCAGTGTTTCTAAAACACTGAAACAGATCCAGAAAAGTTAGCAAACTTCGTATTTCTTTATTTCTTTAATTTCTATTGTACTTTTATTTCTAAAATTTGTATTTTTTTAGAAATGACTTCTACATCTGTTCTTGTCAATACTAGAGATTTTGGGTATGTATCTATACCCCTAAAGTTCGAATTTGTTGACTTTGGATCTTGGAAGAAAATGATGCTCCTACATATTGTAGGAGTTGAACCTTACCTAATGACGATCTTGACAACAGGACCTTATGTACCAATTGCTACATCTTATGTTCCTGCCCCTACTGCTAATGTTGAACCCATCGAAACAATAGAAACCAAGGTAGAAGCTCAGTGGACAGATGATGAAAGAAAGCTAGTAAATCCTGATGCTAGACTTAAAAACATGCTCATCACAAATCTGCCCACTGATGTAATGAAAACAATTATAAAACTAAAAACTGCTAAACAAGTATGGGACACTCTCTGTATGATTCTTGATGGTATAGAAGATGTCATTGCCACCAAAAAGATTGATTTAAAGCGTGCCTATGAAAAAAAATTTGCCCTTCCAAATGAGAATTTGGATGGGACTTTATACTCGTTTTAAAGGCTTGCTGAATGATATGACCAATGCTAGCAGATCACATGACACATTTGAAATATGCCACAAGTTCATTCACAACTTGCCACATAAGTGGCAAGGGCTTAGAAAAATTTTGTGGACTACTAAGCAAATCAAAAACTCTTGACTTAGAGTCTCTATATGGTACTCTTCAGTTTGAAGAAAGAGCACTTGCTCAAAACTTTAGCATTGAGGCTGAAGCAATAAGACATGTTGGGTCCTCATCTTGTTCGCATGTTCCTACTCTTTCCTATGTTATTCTGTTAGTGACCTACTTGCCTTAGTGTCTGCTAATCCTATTAATTTCAATAATAGTCATAGCTACATCACTCCCTCTCCTATACATGCTCTTGTTGATGCCCTCGGACACGAAGAGAGACAAGAAAAGCATAGTCCAAAAAATGGAATAATCGTAGGTCGGTTGTATTGATCGCTGGAAAAGGATAGTCCAAAAAAATGGAATAACCATAGGTCGGTACCCATTCCTAAGCCAGCTATTCATAAGTCTCAAGAGGAGTGCTAGAAGTGCGGTCGAAAAAGGTACTATCAAAAAGAATGTAGAGTCTCTGTTCCAACTTTCACGGTTGCTAAGCCCAACACTATTATGCCTGCTGATGAATATAGGAAAAATTACTATGAGCTCAAGGCTAAGTTAGCTGAGATAGAAGAAGCTAAGATACCAGCGAAAGGACTCATCGCTGAGGAACATGACTGGGCTAACTCAGATGACTCAGACAGCGAGGAATATGTTGATGCCATGTGTCTCATGGCACTTGCTGATGAAAATCCACTCAATAAAGATCAAGTTGCTTCAAGTCAATGGGTCAACATCACTGCCAAAAAGGTGTGTGCCTATGCATCTACATCTGATGAAAACAAAACTAACATTCTTAAGTCTTTATCTTGTGATCTTCAATTTGTTGAGTCACTGAGATCCGAGCTTCAAATTCTTTATGACTCGGTAAGTGCTGAGTTGGACGAAAAGAATGACAAGCTCAAAGATCTCTGAGATGTTCATGTTCAACTTAAATCTCAAGAGCTTCTAAATCTGACCATTCAGCTGAACAATGAAAAACTCAAAGCTGAGGTCACTGATTTGAAAGCAATAGTGACTTCCTGGTCCAAGGCTTCCAACTGAATCAAAAGTGTCTCAGTGAACAAGTGCATGTTCAAGTTCAAGCAATGCTGGGTGGTGACTATCAAACTGCTGCCACTTTGTCTGAAATATTCACTGAGATACCCCCACCATAATTCACTATTCCTTCTAGTGATGCCTTGTCTCCTGATGAAATGAAGAAGTGTTACATTGTCAAGTCACAAACTAGTTTTGCTTCATCATCTTTCTCAAATTCTCAAGACAACAATGATGAATCTTCTAACTCTGCTAGCGCAAGCAAATCAGTAAGCAATAGCGTACTTTCTTATCCCAATGCTCCCATGATCATCGATATGATGCCCAATGAGGGAAGAGTTCAATATTCTCCTTCTAAGAGATTTGAAGGTGTAGCATCGAGTGACAAATACAAACTATGTACTCCGCAACCACTCAGTGTTCCTTAGCGTGCTTATGAACCTTTCAAAAAAAGTAGTGTTGCTATTCCTTATTACTATAGCACTCTTCAGCAAAATAAACCAGTGGTTTAGCAAGCTAAGGAAACTATGCCCTAAAGGATACCTGTTGCTAGTGTCAATGTTGTCCCTCAACAAACACGACATATGGAGCAACGAGCGAGATTCTCTGATGCACGCTATCACCAAACCAGACCTATCTACCAGCAAACTCAACCTTCGCCTCAACATGTAAGGTTCACTGATGAACTTCCTCAGCGTACCCAACCTTCCCTACGACGGGTTAGGCAAAATGTCCACAAAGGGTCAAGTATGACCTTTATGGAGCGAATGCAAACACTGCCTGATCCATCCTATTTCCCAATTAATGGTAAGTCTATTCTTGGTGCTCCTCCAAATAGGATAAGCCGAAAGCAAAAGCAAAAGGCTGCCTTTCCTATTGAAGAACTCTCTAGCAGAGTAAACATGTTTTCTAATCAATTTTAAGAGTTCATGATTCAAACATAGAAAGACAACCTTTCATGTAGAAAGTGTTATCTATGTGGTCAGCGTGACCATCTCATTGTGGATTATGACAACAACCTTTAACGACCACCAAAGTCTAAGTATGCTAGTCCATTCACTTCTTCCTTTACTGAGAATCCTTCTACCAGCAAAAAAAAAAAGTGTGGTACTTGGATAGTGGCTGTTCAAGACATATTATTAATGAACCTTTTATACTTTCTTCTGCTGCTGATGAATCTGTCAACAAAGAACCCACTCAACAGTGGGTTCCTAAACCAAACATAACTTTTATCTCTTGTTCATGCAGGGGTCGATGGGAAAAGAAGTGTGGTATTTGGACAGTGGATGTTCAAAACACATGACAGAAACTAAAATCCACTAGACAACCACGTGGAGATCGAAGGTCCCACTGTAGTATTTGGTGATGACTCTACTGGCCAAACAGAAGGCTATAGTATACTAACTAATGGGTTAGTTAAATTTTCTAAAGTTGCTTACGTCAATAGGTTGAAACATAACCTAATCAACATAAGTTATTTGTTTAATCCTGGCTACAAAGTTATCTTGGACAAACACTAAGGAACTGTAGTCAACATTAATAAAGAAGTAGTCCTAGTCGCTCCTAGGAAGCGTGATGTATATATGGTGGATTTCACGCCCATCAAAACGGACAACGAGACATGCGTTTTCGCTAAGGCAACTGGTGAAATTAATTGGTTATGGCACAAGCATATGTCGCATGTGAACTTCAATATCATCAATCAGCTATTCAAAAGGAGTTTGGTTCGTGGTCTTCCTTCTCTCACATTTGAGAAGGATAGGCTTTGTAGTGCCTGTGAAAAAGGCAAAAGCCATAGAGCCACTTTTAAGACTATACAAGCCAAATCTATCAAGCGCTGCTTTCATCTTCTTCATTCGGTTAATGTCCAAAGTCTAAAAGGGAGTATATACACCCTTGTTATTGTGGATGAATACATGCTACACTTGAACCTTCTTTCTTAATTTCAAGAGTGATGCCGCTGAAGAGATTATCACATTTATCAAGAAGTTGGAAAATCTTAATGGCTTTAGGGTCAAAGAGCTAAGAAGTGATCATGACACTGAATTCAGAAATCACACACTTGAAAACTTCTGTGCTGACCAAAGCATCTCTCAAAACTTTTCCTTTGTGAGGACTCTTGAACAAAATGGAGTTGCCGAAAGAAGAAACAGAACACTCATTGAGGCTGCACGCACTATGCTCAGCGAATCAAGTCTTCCAGTAAGTTTTGGGCTGAGGCTGTGAGCACTGTATGTCACACACAAAATAGATGCCTTATTGCCAAAAGACATGACAAAACTGCATATGAAATCCTAAGAGGTAAGAAACCTCAAATAGGATACTTTCCTGTTTTTGGATGTCTTGTCTTTATCTTGAATAATAAAGACCACTTAGGTAAATTTGATCCTAAGGCCGATGATGGCTACTTTGTTGGATATTCATCCATCAGCAAGGCTTTCAGGGTATTCAATACTCGAACTCAAAAGGTTGATGAATCCATACATGTCAATTTTGATGAAAGCTCATCAGCGCTAATAGACATTCAATCTAATTCTGATGAAGTCATCTTTAATGAATTGACTATTCCTCTAAATGAGGAACATCAATCATTTACTGATGCAGCTTCATTGTTACCAAATGAAACACAACAACCTTCTATCGTTGGTGATGAATATATCGCTACTCATATCTATTCTATTGAACCAATCGAATCACTTCTTAGATCAGTTCAAGCTGCCTCAGCACCTAGTTTAGATCATGCTGATGCACCTATGACTGGGAATCAAGAAGAGGAAGTGTTTCATGATGCCTCAGCTTAATGCTGAGGCATTGGAAACAAATGAAGATACTTCCTCTGCCGAACCATCCAATGCTGATGAACCTTCTTCAGCAAGTGGTGATCCTGTAAGTCAGGATCTTTCTAATGCTGAACCAATTCTTACTATTGATTTCTCCAATTATTCTGTTGCTCCCATTACTGATCCTACCACTACTTCTTCTGCTACCACTCTATCTACAACCAATAGTGTTCCAGCACTCAAATAGATTGCGGATCATACATTGGAACATGTTATTGGTGAACCGAGTGATGGGATCAAAACTCGATTAGCGACAAGTAATACATGTCTTTATGTGAATTTCTTGTCAATGATTGAACCAAAAAATATTGGAGAAGCCACGGCTGATCCTTGCCATGCAAGAAGAGTTAACCCAATTTGAGAGAAAAGAACTCATTGGTGCACGATGGGCTTATCGTAACATATTGGATGAGGATGGTGTGGTTACTCGAAACAAAGCTCAATTGGTTGTACAAGGTTACCGATAAGCTGAAGGCATTGACTATGATGAAACCTTTGCACCAGTAGAAAGGCTTGAAGCCATTTACTTATTTCTAGCTCATTCTGCTTACAAAGACTTCACAGTCTATCAGATAGATGTTAAAAGTGCCTTTCTTAATGGAAAATCTAATGAAGAATTCTATGTCAAGCAACCCCCTGGTTTTGAAGACTCGGCGAACCCTCACTATGTCTACAGGCTCAATAAAGCATTATATCGACTCAAGAAAGCTCCTAAAGCTTGGTATGACACACTTTCCAGCTTTCCGCTATCACATAAGTTTACAAGGAGATCCATTGATAGCACTCTTTTTATTTATAAAAAGAATGTTGATGTGATATATGTTCAAATCTATGTGAATGAGTCATCTTTGAATCATCTTGTAAGAAACTTTGTGACAAGTTCAGTTCACTAATGTCCTCTACCTTCGAGATGAGTATGATGGAGGAGCTAACTTTATTTTTGGGGTTACATATTTGACAGCTCTCGAATGGTATCTTTATTAATCAAGAAAAATACATTCGGGACATGCTGGCTAAGTTTGACCTTAGTAATCTCACCCCTAAATGAACCCCTATGTCTCCTCCAAACAATCTTCATGTTGACCCAGATGGTAAGCGAGTCAATCCCACTCTTTATAGGGGGATGAAAGGGTCACTGATGTACTTGACAGTGAGTAGACCAGACATAATGTTAGCTACTTGCTTGTGTGCTCGTTACCAGGCTAGCCCAAAGGAATCACACATGATTGCTGTCTAACACATCTTTAAATACTTAAAGGGTACTCCCACGCTTGGTCTTTGGCATCCCAAAGATTCTTACTTTGATCTTGTAGAATACTCTGACTTTGACTATGTTGGGTGCATGTTGTACAGGATGTCAACTTGGGGGGGGGGGGGGGGGGTTACTAGTTGGTCTAGTAAGAAACAGCATACAGTATATATATCTACTGCAAAAGAAGAGTATGTCTCGGCAGCGAGTTGTTGTGCTCAAAACCTTTGGATTAAAACCAACTC
>JAOXNX010000035.1:23307444-23320739 GCA_028566075.1 Solidago caesia | reverse complement strand
TATAATGGATTATTTATTGCAAAATTTATTTCTAAACTCAACTCAACTTTAGATTATATATAGATGTAATTTTTATTTATTTATTTTGTTTTTCATTTTATAAATTATTGTTATTTTTATTATTGTCATACATTATCCCTATTATTGTCATATATAATCTTTATTATTGTTATCAAAATGTCGTTTTTAAAAAATATGATAACATATATTATCATATTTTTTATTGCTAAACATTATGTTCGTAACATATTATATCATTCTTTTGAGAGTGTTGTTATCGGTATTAATATAATTATTTTTATACATGTATTGCTATTTTTATTAATACTAGATGCATGTCCGCGCGATGTAAAGGCGATGATGGTAGCTGCGGCGGGGCGGTGGTAGCGGCGACGGGCGGCGACGACGGCGGTGGCGGCGGCGTGGTGGTAAATGTAAAAGTAATGGGAAGTAATATTCGTACCACTCTTTTTGATACATCTACCAAAATATATAACTTATACAGCAGACTGTACAAGTTATTAATGCAGCAGTGTGGTAAATGTATCAAAAAGAGTGGTACGAATATCACCTCCCAATAGGGGTGAGTACGGTTCGGTTTGGGTCGGTTTTTGACTAAAACCGAAAACTAAACCGCTATAATTCGGTTTTTGAAATCTAAAACCATTGGGTTTTGGTTTTTTCGGTTTGGGCCTATTTCGGTTTGGTTTTTCGGTTTTAATCGGATTTTAACCACTTGTGGGTTTGAGCCAACTTAAGCTAGAAAAGTTTAAAGTTTATACCCAATGATTACATTACAACTTTAATAACTTTTCCAAACAATATCAGTCGCAAAAACAATACAACAATGACAATAAATCCATCAAAATAAGTTAATCAAACTTCAAATATTTATTTCAAACAAACTCCATATATAACTATTTATATCTTTTACGCGTTGTTTCAATATGCAATTGATTAAACCGAATTGATTTTGTTGTGTATTTTCACCTAAAACATATAACTGATATTGTTTTGTACACTTACAAAAGCAAATATATTAACATATTTAATAAAAGGATATAAATATGTCACTCGTGTGTCAAAAGTAAGTTATCTTACCTTTAGGAGCTTCACAATCTACAAATAAGAATAGTTTACCAAGCTTGTTATGTATTCTCAAAAACCTATAAATGACCAATTATTAAAATAAGTCAAATGAAGCGACTAGACAACACGAACACAATATACTAAGGGTTGTGCTATTTCCACCATATAAGACAAAAGGGTATACAATTAATACTGTATACCGTACAAGTGTTTAAAGCATAAAAAGGATGGAAATAGACAATAAAGGGGTGGAAATAGATGGACACTATTAAGAGTCAATAAAAATAAGGGTGTTGCTATTTCCATCATATAAGACAAATGACCGTACAACAAATAATGCATACCGTATAAATGTTTTATGCACAAAAGTAATGGAAATAGACACAAAAGTGGTGGAAATAGAAAGACATTTATTTATATTACAATTGAAGTATGCCTTCGGGACAGTAGACTTCAGGGGTTTCTTATTTTAGCCACTTCACTTTTTGGTTTGCTATTTTAGCCACCGGTTTTTTTATTTTTATCATTTTGCCACCATCTTTTATTTTCTTTACAATTTCCTTAATATCATTTAAGAATCAATAACACGTGGCTATAAGGGGTTATGCATACTCATCATCAACAGACACTTCTACACTTCACCTGCTCTTTCTATTTCGTTCTACCATTCTATCTGATCTTGCAGCTATTGAAGAAAAACAAATCTAGGTACAAATCTAATAAGATCTTTTGCTTGCGAAGAACGATTTCAAAAGGAAAGAAAAATACTAAATTGAAAAGGGGTGTAAAAAAGAGGTAACTAATCGGAAGTTACCGTGGATTAACATCAGCAGCAGTGACGTTGTTGGTTTATTTTCTTCCTCTCCAATAGATATCGAAACATTCATTATAGTTTTTTTTTTTGGTCTTGGTTGTTAAAGTTCTTTTTACTTTTATATGTTCATTAATATGATAGTCTTTCTATGTCAATTTCTATGAGTATAGTAGTTTAAGTAACTTTCAATTTTTCACTAGCAAATTATTGTTTTTTGGCGCAAAGGCAGTAGCTTTGATGATAACAGGGGCGTTATATTATTGAATGCTTATGTGATTATTATGAGTATAGTAGTTTACGTAACTTTTCATTTTTCACTAGCAAAATTGGATTGGACAATTTTTGATGTTTCGTTTATTGGTTTTTGGTTGTGCTTCTCTGATCTTTCTTTTAATTCTTTGTTGTCATACCACTGGTATGCTCTTCCGAGCAACGGCTGTAGGTTCAATGATACAAGGGGCGTGCTTATGAACATATTTCTGGTCTTATTTCTTAGCAGGTGGTCTGCGGTTAATATTTGGATCTTTTTCTTTCCCCGTTTAGCAAGATGACTGGTAAGCGTAAGTTAGACGCTACCGCTTATGAAATTGGAGAGACTTCGCGTGATCGCCCATCTCGTAGACTGTCATGGTACTATATGAGAAATCATGGGTGGTGACTTTTGATTGCAAGGTGAAGGTAGTTTCACCAAGATCAGAGGTGGTGGATATTTTGATCCTGGACAACCACCCATGATGCCTTATGAATTTATATAACACATAATGATTTTAGATCTTTTACTACGTTTTTAAGTTATTGTAATCTACTTTGCTCACCAAGTATATTGAGTAATTCAAAGGTAAAGTTCTTGCTAATAAATTTACTAATATACTTAGTATTGATAGACATATATGTTTGCTGGTCAAGCCGGTCTCATCCACCCCATATCATCCCCATTACCTGCATGCTTAAAGACATCAATAGCTTATAACCAAATTGTCCTATTCCTGCTTACAGGTTAGTTGCGGAGTCCACTATATCTTCAGTATTACTCGGGACTTTCAAAAGAAGACAAAAAAGATTTTAAACATAAAAGAGCATTTACAATGTTTTTTGTTCTGCTTAAAGACTTCAATACCTTTATGATATGCTTTTGTGGTGTATATATCATTATGTATATAACGCCGACCTTATACACATTGTAAATTTTACGTATCATTACGTCTCCCGGGGCAACGCCCGGGTAAAATTCTAGTTAATAATAAAAATAAATAAAATGAAAGTTTATACAGTGAAGTAGGGTTGAGGGGGTATCTGTGTTGAGTGGGTAAAAAGTGAGTTTATCCAATGTATTTGTGAGCTCTCTGTTTTTTTTATGTGAGCACGTGACAGGTCAAGTCGATCAACGTTGCATGGCTAGTTTCACCAATCAATTTTTTTTTCATGTATGGAGCATGATAAGGCCGCTCACTATGGGCCGTAGTGCCCCCTTTCATTGTGGTCGTTGTGGACGACATGGTAGGCAGTAGGCATGGCCATGTCGTGGGTAGGTCGTCGTCTTCGTGTGGTATTTTTTGGAAATGGTTCGACGGGCAAATGGGTCCCATGTGTCAGCGTACCAAACAAAAAAAAGTTTTTTTTGTGTATGTGTATATGGTTTATATGTTTTTGTATTTGAGGATGGGAAGAGAGTATATGTGTATGTGGTTTATAATTTTTTTTATTGGGGATGAGGTGAAGATGGGGATATAATAGGGAGAGGTAGTTCTTGGGTGTGCTTTGGAGAGAGAAAGTTGATGTGGTAGTCAAGAAGAGATAATGACAACATCATGACAGAGAGAGGCCTAAGTATTATTAAAAAAACACACTTTACATTCAGAAAAGTTTTTTATTATTTGAAATATACATAAATAAATTATTAAGTAAAAACATAAATAAATTATCATTATTAAGTTTTTATGAAAAAATAGTTAAATTACTAAAGAATATATTTCAAAAGAGCATATTTATTAGGGTATTAAATTATATGCATATATATTATAATATATTATATATATATATCCGGTCTGATCGGTTCAACTGCAGACCGGTTCAGTGTTTGGTCCGGTTTTCCAAACATTGTATTAAATATCAAATATAAATTTTTTTGAAAGGTAAATATCAAATATTATTGATGACTCAATATAATAATAGTATCTTTATTAAACAACGTGTTTCTTGTATGTGAACAATAGTTTTGAGTCGAAGAGAGTAATATGTTAATTTACTAGACGGATGTTTGCGCGATGCGGCGATGATTGTACCGGCGGCTGTGGTAGCGCTGACGTGGTGGTGGCGGTGACGGGTGGTGGTGGTGGTGGCGACTGATGGTGGTGGTGGCAGCGACGAGTAGTGTAGGTTATTGATGTAAAAGGGGATAGTGTAGTTATTTTAAGAGTTAAGGGGTAGATGTTGTAAATTAATTTCATTAAGGGTATTATAAGTATATGAAGTGAAGATGTTTAAAATAGTGAATAAAGGTGAATGACATTTTAAGTAATTCAACCCTGTAATTTGAGAAAAACGTGGGGAGAAAGGGGTTGATGTGTTATATATTGTATAGAAAAGTCTATGGTTCAATCCGTGATATGAGCGATTTTGGCTCATGTAAATGCGTCAAAAGGTGATTGTGGCTGACAGCCGGCTTCGTAGACCGCCAGTTATATATTGTCTAACACATGGATATGTAAAAATGTGTTTCTTATATATTATTGTTTGAATATTTTACCTAACTCCAATTCCACAAAAAAAAAAACTGATTATTTTCAAGAAAACTCTTGTCTCCAACCCGAAAATTGAAACATTTTGCTTACACTCGAATTTAAATCTTAAGACCTTAAAGTCTTAAATGGGGTTAAATATCAATTCATTTATTGTTGGTTGGTTAATAAAATATTTAAAATTTCTAAATAGTACTCGTAATACACTTCTAAATAAATTTTAATTTACTAAAGATTATTATTATTAAGAATAATATTTGTAGGTTACGGAAAATATATAAACTTGTTAAACGGTCAAAATCCAAAGACGAGACAAAATTGCCATTGGACTTGAATTGTGCATATCTTCACTATTGACTCTCCACCATTAATTAACTTTTCTTCATATTATACTCGTTGAACACATGCATCAATTCAATTTGTATATATATCTTCTTCTCTTTAATATTTAACAACCTTCTATTGCCCTCCCAGATTTATTCGCAACCCCCCCATCTCTCTCTCTCTCTCTCTTCTCTCTCTCTCTCTCTCTCTATATATATATATATATAATAATATAATAATGCAGTAATTGATTCTTCATCTTCATGTTCAAGAGAGAGAGAATAATTGATCATTAATATATATATGTATCGTTGCGCGTTGCAACCCAGTGTTACGTACGTGTATATATATGCTCTTTCTGTTCTCTCATTAATCTTCTGTCATATAATGTATGTAATCTATTTTTGTATTCTAGGCCGGTTTCTCCGTTTTAAATCTATATACTGCCATGAATCCCTTAGAAATTGATTGGTTTTGTGCATGATTTCGTTGGGTTTGTTAAGTTATAGCGTACGTTCGAAAGTGAATTCAATTCGTACCTATATATATATCTACTATCTTGTTGTGATTTTATGTGTGTATATAGATATAGATATATATATATGGATATCTTATAAGTACATATTTAAGATGTGGATTAGGAGACCAATATATTGTAATAAAAGTGTTGGCAGGGGTGTGTGAGTTAATTTGTTGTAGATTTCACTAGTTGTGCATGCTTATATATGAGTAAGAGACTAAGAGTGTAGGTAATATCAGGAGAAATCAAACTTTAACATAAAAATCGATAAATATAACGTATGATGGATGGATGGATACTAAATGGAAATACCCAAATCAAGTGATTGCATACCGAACTCGTGAATTACAATATGTGCTAGCTAGCTAGTAAACCAGAATGACGCAATGTGGTTGAGATCCGGCCACTCTGTGAATTACAATATATGCTATTACACAGGCCAAAAACGACTCAAATGCAGGATATATATGATTAAGACAAGTTGATCTGTAGTATATTAGGAAAGCCCTTCTATCCATAAGTGTCATAACAGTTTTATAATCTAAACCAGGGTTTATACTATATATATATATATATATATATATATATATATTTATTGCCAAAAGTTTTTCTTATTGTAGTTTGCAGCATGAGCAGAACTTTTTCACCCTACTTTGATCCCGATTTTGAATCCCTCTCAGAAAGGATAAACGGCCCACCGTAAGTGATATAAAACATTACATATTTACATACTTAATGATTCCATTTGTAATGAGATTATCCTTGATTATTGTTTGACTGGTTGGCATCAGTTGCAGAGTGACCTTTGACAATGAAAGTGTAGATGATTATACCATTGTGAAGGTAAACCAATTTGTGAATCCATGACAGATAAAAATATCAAATGGAACTAAATGATCCAGCACTGGCTAAGGTCCCACCAAGTTATGGACTTAGAGCTCTGCTCATTTAGCCTACGTAAGAAAAGGACATAACTGATTAATTCATCTTGTGTTCTGTATATGCAGATAGATTGTGTAAAGAAGCAAGACCAACTTCTGGAAGCAGTGCAGGTTTTGACCGAAGTCAACCTAACTATCTCAAAAGGCTATATATCTTCTGATGCTGGGTGGTTCATGGATGGTATTTCACAAATTTTGAATTTCCATATTCAAACATAGGCTTTTTTTCAAAATGTAAAGATAATATCCATGATTTTAGTCTCTAAACTCTTAAAAGCGTTACCCCATGTTTTATAAAGGTCTTCATTATTCCTACTATAGTGTACACCTAGAAATTGGTACATATACCCGGATACGTCCCTACCCGGCTCAAGCCGAGGAAACGGGCCAAATTGACCCAAAACCCAAGTTTCTGAGTTGGAACTCTCTCGGTTTTATGGGAGAAGTCCCACATAAAGTTTCGTGACAATCCGCCAACGTTGTGCCACATTTTTAACATAAACGACCCAAATACCTCCCGACACGTCCTATCCCGGGGAAACAAGCCCAATTCAACCCCGAAAAAAGTTAATTATTTTGGAAGTCCATTTTAAAGCGAAGCTTTGATCCAATGCATATAAACATGATATGTTTCATTTCAAAGTCTAATCTAACCTCTAGTATTTCCCAAAATACAAACTCGACATTGATGATTAGAACTAAATTTGATCTACAAAATACATGACTAGTATATAAGAACTTTTGTATATAAGCATAGAAATTTACCTCATTTTTTAAGTTAACAGTTCAATTGTTACTTTAATCCTAGTAATATAGAAAACTAGAACTTTATCATATATTTATATGGTTAATGTGTTAATATTATGCTACATAAAACTTGCAGTATTCCACGTTAAAGATGAGAATGGTAAGAAAGTCTCTGACCAGAGAGTAATCAACTACATTCAACAGGTAATATTAATATATTTTTAGTCAAGGCAATTCAATATGTAGGTTTGGAGATATCAATATTTATCAAGCTCTAATTAGTGGCGTTTTGGTAAAGGCTATAGGTTCAAAGCGAGTAGCTGCGTCAAAGATCACAGGTCAGACAAGTAAACCATATGGCACTGGTTTTCATGGAGAGCCAACAGCTATCGAAATGACTGGTACAGACAGGCCAGGCCTATTTTCTGAGATATCAGCAGCCCTAGCGGATCTCCATTGCAACATTGTCGAAGCCCATGCTTGGAGCCATAACGCCCGTTTGGCTTGTGTAGCCTATATCTCAGATCAGTCCTCTGATACACGCATTGGTGACCATCGCCTTGCTGCAATTGAACACCACCTGAACACCATTCTGCATGCCTCTAACACACCGGAAAACGCTAGCTCAGATTTCCCACAGCACAAGGATGTCAAGTCCACTGGTCTTATATGCTCAGGAGGTAGTGAAGGCACCATGACCACTGTGGAAAGGCGGCTGCATCAACTCTTGCTACCAGTTCAGGACTATGATGTGCCATCTCAACGGCCAGTCTGCCCTCCTGGCACCTCACCGGGACCAGATTCGAAAGGCAAGAAAAAGGCTGAAAAGGCAAGTGTATTGATTGAAAGTTGTACTGAAAAGGGATATTCTATTGTTAGTGTGAAATGCAAGGACAGGAGAAGGCTTATGTTTGATACAGTTTGCACACTTGTAGACATGCAATATGTGATCTCTCATGCTTCTGTTGATTCTCATGGAGGCCATGCCTTTCAGGTATGTCGACATCTGGCTATTTCATTTCAATAGAACCAATAAAACACATGACTTGTGTATGGTACTGAGATGGATGCTAGTCGGTTGTCATGACCGCCGTGGAATTAACTAACTTTTTTAACAGGAATATTTTGTAAGAAAGATTGACGGAGGTGCATTGCGCACAGAGTGTGAGAAGAAGCATGCTATGAAATGCCTAGAGGCTGCAGTGGAACGCCGTGTATGTGAGGTATGTCTTCATTCCTCCTAAAGTTAAGTTAAGAGGGTCTTTTCATGTTTCAAGTGTATTGGTTCTAGCCAGAAAAGCATATATAATTCTTCATAATTTGCTTATACGTGGATGTTTGTGCAGGGAACCAGGATAGAACTATGTGCAAATAACAGGGTAGGGTTGTTATCAGACATAACTCGGGTTCTTCGGGAGAAAGGGCTGATAGTACTGAGAGCAGATGTCGCGACAAAACTGGATCAATGTGTGAATATTACGTTCTATGTGAGGGATGTAGTTGGGAACAATGTGGATATGGAGATGGTGAAATCCATGAAGAGAGAGATGGGTTTAATAGATCTAGCAGTGAAAAATGAGAAAGTTGTGAAGCCAAACTCACCACCTGCTGTGAAGCCCCGATTTTCCATCGGAGATATCTTCAAGTCTCAGATTGAGAGGCTCTCACATATAGTCTTGTGACTTATATGTAAAATAATTTGCTTCCCAAAGGTTTTGTTATGGATTTGCCAAATCTGTACATACAGAATAACAAGGTTATGTTAGGTTCATTTGTTCAGTCATTTGTGCATGTTTATGGTATTTTCTGGATATCATACGACCTAGCTTAGAGTATAATGAAATAATTAATGGGGTGCATAAGACATCATGATGTGTGTTGCATATGGAATCTAAACTGATAACTTTCTTTAGAAACACAAGTATCACACGTCAACATATATTTACAATTTGTCCACTATATATGGGACTAGACACACAACTTTTTTTTGGAGCGGTTTTGGAACGCGGACGCTTCTCCAAAAAACCAAATGAACTGTTACAATAAACATTTTATGTAGCAGTGATAGTTTCCTTAACAAACTGCAGTTGGTCTATGACATTGTTGATGTCTATCCGGTCTCTGGGTAATTCCACTGAGCAAGCAGTCCCAATTCGGTACACTGAGATCAGGCACTCCTCGATTGGCCCATACGTTTTGCAATCATGTGTATCTTTAGTCATATTTTCCTCTTGCTTCGACCGAAAAAGAGCAGGATCAGTTATCTCCATAACCTGGTGAGGTATAGCCATCTTCACAAAATCATGCAGATTAAGATTGTCAGTAAACATGTCATCAGTAGGACGTTTGCCGGTAAACAACTCCAGTATGAGAATTCCAAAGCTGTAAATGTCGCCATAGGGTGACATTTTGCTGCCCATTCCATATTCTGCATAGTTCACACATGAAAAACTCCTAGCGTGAACAACTTTACTCTGTTACTTTTGTTTTATGGCTGGTTATATTAGTAGTAGACCCATTCAAACTATTCCAAGAAAGTGATCGATTTTTGGAATAATTGACCATTGCAATTAAAAACTAAAAATAAAATTAAAAAGATGAAGAAGGTAGAATACCAGGAGCAGCATATCCAATAGTTCCTTTTATTCCAAGGGAACTGGTGTGACTTGAAGAAGAAGAAACATGTGTTGCTTGTTGAAGTAATCTTGCCAACCCAAAATCACCAAGATGGGCTACCATATCAGCATCCAACAAAACATTACTAGGCTTAATATCACAATGAACTATTGGTGATCCGCACTGATGATGAATATAATCCAGAGCATTAGCCACATCTATCACAATATTCAACCTTTCCAAAACGTTTAGACACCTGGATGACTCGTTCTCCAGACCAACTAGTGGATAATTATGCAACCAGTCCTCCAAACTTCGATTTATCATATAAGGATAAACAAGAGCCTTGAAATCATTCCCTTGAAAATCAAGACCAGAACAACAAGTTATGATTTTCACAACATTCCTATGTCTGATACTTCTCAAGGCTTCACACTCTGCAATAAAGCTCTTTTCAGCACCACGAACTTCAAGTTTTAGTACCTTCACAGCAACAGCTTCTGGTCCATTCTTTTGGTACAGGATCGCTTTATAGACAGAGCTGAACTTTCCAGAACCAATTAAATTTTCCAATGAAAATCCATTTGTTGCTTCATGTAAGATTCTATAAGAAAGTTGGAGTTTTTCATTGTCCGAACTAGTCCCTGTAGAAACCTTCGTGCCATATCTTCGTTTGAAAATTAGGTAAAAGATCAGAACGAGGGCTAGAATGAAAATCACACAAAGTATTGGTATAATTATCATCAAAGACAAAGGAATTTTGTAGTTCTTTGATGATTCTTCAAAGGAACACTTGGGCAACTGAAATTCTATAACACCACCACAAAGTTTAGCATTCCCGACAATGGAAACTTTACTTACATTTCGAAAAGCTCCTTCTTCAGGTAACTTTCCTTCAAAGCTATTGAAAGATAAGTTTATACTTTCGAAGAACACAAATTCTCCCAGATACTCAGGGATAATACCAGTTAAATTGTTGTGAGAAAGATCTAAAACGTCTAGCCCTCTCAATGAGCTAAATGTCGCTGGAATTTCTCCTTGAATGGTGTTCCATGAAATGGACAGTACAGCCAAACTGGTGCAAGCTCCAAGACTAGATGGAATTACCCCTGACATCATGTTATTCGAGATATTAAATGAAACTAAATTCTGCAAGACACCTACTTCGGAAGGAAGAGAACCTACAAACTGGTTGTCAGAAAGGTCAAGAGATATTGTCAAGGACGATAGACTGAAAATTTCCTTGGGTATTCTACCACTAAGATTATTTCTAGAAAGATCCAGCAGCTGCAAGCCTTTACACTTTGATAAACTAGATGGTACAGTTCCTTTTAGACGGTTATGCTGTAAAAAGAGCCTGCTCAGTAAGGTGAGATTTCCCAATGATGATGGTATAGATCCTGATAATAAGTTTCCTCCAAGAGACATTGCACCGACATTTCTCAGATTCCCAATCGAACTTGGAATTGTACCACTTAATTGGTTGGAAAATAGAAACAATCTCTCAACCTTAACTAGTTGCCCAATCTCAGAGGGGATATTACCAGATATCAAGTTCCCTCCTATTGTGAGATCAGTAAGTTGAGTAAAATTAAATACTAGTTTTGGCAAGCCTCCTCCAAAATTGTTGGCACCGAAACCCAATGAAGTTAAGCTGGTACAGTTGGCTAAAGATGATACAAAGTTTAAGTCATCGGATTTCCCAAACCCAAGTTCATTATTATTAACTGCAAACCATGTCAACCTTGTTAGCCGATCAAAACTTGGCACACTGCCAGTAAATGAATTTTCATTGAGTGCTAGCACTTCAAGATTCGAGGCATTAGATAATGAATCTGGAATGGGTCCGGTAAATTTGTTTATTGGAAGGTTTAGAAATACAAGTCCAGGAAATCTTTGTCCGATGTCTGCTGGCAGATTCCCACCAATCTGATTATCAGGCAAATCTATGTTTGTCAAGGATGAAAGATTGAAAAACGAAGGAGGTAAGGTGCCGGAAAGGTTATTCTCTGCAAACCCGAAAAACCATAAATTGGACAGCTGTCTTAGAGTATTAGGAATGCTTCCAAGGAAATTATTTCCTAGACCAGATATAAACGCAAGGGACGTAAAATTTCCAATAAATTTTGGTATTTCTCCTGATAGATTGTTTGAGTGGAGGCTTAAAAATTGAAGCTTATTCAACGACTCAAATTCATTAGGAATAGTACCAATGAGATCGTTCCCACCTAGATCAAGTTCTACAAGATTTAGACACTGAGATATATTTGAAGGAATTTCACCTGACAGAGAATTGTTGGAAATTCCTAGCCTCCTTAATCTTGATAGCCTGCCAACTTCTTGTGGGATCTTGCCTGTGAAGCTATTGTTGTGAAGAAGAAGCTCCCTAAGAAATGACAGGTTACCAACTGCAGGTGATATTAAACCAGAAAAGGCACCGGACCACAAATTGAGGGTGACAACTCTCATGTGCCTTAGACCACAAATGATACCTGTCCAGTTGCAAAAATGGATTGAGTCGTTCCACGAAGGCAGAATTTGATATGGGTCTGATTTTATATATGACTTGACCGAGAGTAAAGCCAAGCGATCTGTCTCATTTTCAACATCTGCAGAAGAAACTGAGGAGATAAAGCAACAGAAAACGAAACAAGAAAGGACGAGATATGGGATATGTGGACGACACATTATTTTGATTGATATAAGGAATCTCAAATTTCTTACGAGACAATGAAACAAGAATACCGATTATATATATGGTAAGTGTTGGTTGGAGTTTAGTTACTTAACATAATATATACACTTGATTAATTCGTAATCTCTTAATACTATATATATATATAAGAAAGAATTATACTAAGTAGTCAATCTGTCATTTTTAGATACCATAAAGTTTTGTCTTCATTTTCTTGTCTTTACAGATATTTCATTGCCATATGTCTTCGTGGTTCTTTCTTTTCATCAGATGTCAAGTTTTGGAAAAAAAAATTGTCATTAATTAAGACTTACAAAAAAAGTGACGTGCACTTATCCGGCCAGCTGATTACGTTTAATTCCCATGTTTGACTTACAAAAAAAGGGCTTCAAAATTGATGTATAACTTTCAACTATATATATATATCTAAGCTATCAATCAAACGCTCTTACTACGATACACTTGGCTAGAATATGATTATTATTTTTTTAAAGGATTTAAGCCTCAAATGAAGGGCTGTAAGCGAACTAAACGTTCAACGAATCGTACGATCGGAAGCTCGTAGTATTCATTCGTTTAACTAAAAGAATGAACTCGAACACAAAAATCCGTTCGTTTAGTTAAATGAACAAACATGAAACTAGCTTTCATTCGTTTATTATGTTCTTGAAAGTTTGTTCATTTATCTTCATTTATATATAAATAAATATAATATTTATTTGTAGCCATGATATATATTAATTAGAGTAAAGTGCAATTTTGGTCCTTGAGTTATTACCACTTTTGCAACTATAGTCCATTTCACTTATTT
>JAOXNX010000035.1:23297072-23307344 GCA_028566075.1 Solidago caesia | reverse complement strand
AAACCCCACTCGGACCATACCTGCCTTAAACGGACGTGAAACTGGACGTTAAGTCCCCCCACGTGCCCTGCACGTGATGGGTAAAAATGACATTTTCACCCAATAAAGCTGCTGAAACAAATATTTATACATATATCTATACCTTTTATCTATATCTATAGATAAAAACCCTTATCTGTATCATTCCATCAAACCCTATTAACAAAAATACATATATCCTTATACCTTTATCTAAAATATATACATACATATTCATATATCTATAATTTTTCAAACTAAAAAAATCAAGAAACAAAATCACCAGGTTGTCGAGTTCAAAGACCAGCCAATATCTTTATACCTTTATCTAAAATATATACATACATATTCATATATTTATAATTTTTCAAACTAAAAAAATCAAGAAACAAAATCCCCAGATTGTCGAGTTCAAAGACCAGCCAGCAATAAGAAGGATTCGTGTGCAGGCGGTGGAAAGAGGTGGATGTGATTTTCTTCCTTGGGTCGCTGGCTTCTTTTCCGGCCAATATCAGGCCATCGGGTCGCTGGCTTCTGATGAGATTTCTTTGAGTTACACCGGCATCGAGATCTGATGGGACTTCTGCAACGATTCCGACATCTAGTTCCAACCATCATGACCATCTCCTCCTTTTCAGACCACCACCACCACCACCATCATTTGGGGTTTTGGGTTTTTCTTAATCTTTATGTGTGAGTGTGTGTAAAAACTATCCTTTTTTTCTTAATCTGAAGTTTATAGGGGTCGACTAGAATAGGTGATTTACAGTGGTGGTGGTAAGCAAAAAAAAGGTCGGAGATGGTTGTCGTCGTCGTGAATCTGATCGGAGATGTTAGTTGATCGGAAAACATGAACGGGGACGGGCACCCGGAGATGGATGTGATATAAGATAAATTAAAGTGGAAGTCATTTTTGTACAAATGGGGGTTAATTTACGAAGGAAACAAGCCAAAAAAGATTGGAAATTTTGTGTTACTTTTTCTTTTATTATTGATGATATAGATACAGAGATTTGGTATATGTATGGATATAGATAAAGTTATATGTTAAAAGGAAGAAGATAAAAGGCTAAAAAACTAATATACCCTCATATATCTATACCTTTAAAAGGATGCACAGAATCCAGTAGAAAGCAGCTTTATTGGGTGAAAATGTCATTTTTACCCCTCACGTGTAGGGCACGTGGGGCGACTTAACGTCCAGTTTCACGTTCGTTTAAGGCAGGTATGGTCCGAGTGGGGTTTTGGCAACCACGGGTACCATCCGTGTTAATATGATCTCGTAGGTATTAAACCAGTAATGGGTGGCAACCACAGGTACCATTTCAGTAATTAACTCTATATATAAACACACAAAAATACCGAAATACCACCAGCCTTTGCTTTGGGTGCCCAAAAGAAAAAGCCCAGATCGGTATCTAGAATTATCATAATACACAAAACAACACAAGAGAGGGCCTCTGTCCCATCTTTCTTCTTCTTCTTCATCAACCATAATCATTTCAGTATGTTTATAGATATAGATATAGATAAATTATATATATATATATATATGATTTTCCAGTTATATTGTCACCATCGATAGATGTTTTTGATTTTTTTTAATTATAAATAAATTATGTTATTATTTTTCCCTAACATTTTTAGGGTTTTAGAATTAACCCACTTTTGTTTTCTTGGTCTTTCTTGATTTCTGTTAATCACAAGTTTATAACTTTAGCTGTTTTGTTTTTAGGGTTTTGGAATTCTTGCTTCCATACATTATATTTTAATATAGGTAGAGGTTTATATATATATATATTGTATATGTATATATCGTTTATATATATTTGTATATGTATTTATATATAGGTAGAGGTTTAAGGGAGAACTGGGTACCGTGATGGTAGCCTAGTGGTCAGCGACATGCAACATAAAAATGGGACCAGGGGCTCAATTCTTGGGCTCATGTCCTTTTATCCATAGTGTTATGTGAACGGTCGGTTGGGGACTGATAATGGGTCGGGGAAAATCAAAGAAAGTTTGAGAGTTGTCGGAATTGCATAATTACGTGTGAAAATATGTGCAAGTTTAAAGCTTTAGATGAAAACAAAAAACAAAGTTGAAAACTTGTTAAAATACATGTGAACGGATCAAATTACATGTGTTTTTGTTTGTTACTCGTTTGAGTTTCTGTATATATTCAAATGTGAATTACTCCGTATCATGTCATTTTGTGGTTCTCAACCTTTTCTTGGTTCTCCATTAAACTTACCACATATATAGATTTGTATGTGTATACAAACCTAACTTAAGTTGCATTGTATCTTATGCACCCAAAACATGTGTTTAAGGGAGTTGGATGAGAACAAAATACAAAGTTGAAAACTTGTTAAAAATACATTTGAACTGATCAAATTACATGTGTTCTTGTTTGTCACTTGTTTGAATTTCCACATATATTCACATGCGAATGATCACATATTTTGTGGTTCTCATTGTTTTCTTTGTTCTCCTCTGAGTGTGTGTGTATGCATTCCCAACTCAAGTTGACCCAAAACATTCGTTCAAGGGCGTTGTATATTATGCATTTAAAACCTGTATCTTGGGTTAATCGTAAATATGGTATTTTTGCAACTTGAGTTTGGCAATATATAAAATTCACCATCTATACTGTATGTCTATATGTGTGTGTCTCTGTATGGTTTTGTATGTTTATGTTAGGCTATGTATAGTGGTTTTTGTACAGATTGCTATCTATTTTCAATGATTGTTATCCATATCGTTATTAATTTTCTTGAGCAGGATATTTAGACTATGGCAAGTAATCACGGTGGTATGGATGGTATGGATGTTGGGAGCAGTGAGGGTAATAATACCCAAACCACTGTTGAGATAAAGATTAAGACTTTGGATTCCCAAACATACACTCTGCGAGTAGATAAATGCGTAAATACTATTTCTCTTTCCTTGTTATGTCACTGTCTCTTGGTTCCAACATGCTATACGCTTCACTCTTTTTTTCTGCAACTTTTTTTTAACTGAATTAAATATTTGGTTTGTAGTTTGTAATTCCTCAAATGTGTGTATGTTCATATAGGTACCCGTTCCTGCACTAAAGGAACAGATTGCTTCTGTTACCGGTGTAGTATCTGAGCAGCAACGTTTAATATGTCGTGGCAAAGTTCTCAAGGATGACCAGCTCCTCTCAGCTTACCGTATACTTCTCTATACCTTTATTTTTCATTTATTATGTGTTTGTTTGCAAAGGTTTCTTCTAGTTCATTAAAAATTACTTATTGCGTGTTGATACTGAAGCTTGTTATTGATATGGACTGTAGATGTGGAAGATGGTCACACATTGCACTTGGTTGCCCGGCAGCCGATTAACCCATTACTAGATCATGCAGGTTTGTGGTGCTTTAAGCCTGCTTATCTTTCTTGTCAAGTATATTTTGCATGAGAGGATACTCCATTTTGTTTGCACAAATACCTTAGATCATATCCCTATTTCCTCATAAACTAGGTGAAAGTCTAGCTCCCGAACCATGAATCTAGCATCAGGTACATGCCTTCAATGCTCATGTAGTTCCCTTTACCCATCTTCTTATGAAAATTAAAAGTGTCGAATAATGCTCTACAAAGATCAACCAGATTTAAATCTCGTGACACGGGGTTGTTGATAGGAAACTTTTACATATACGATATACATACTCGATAATGTTGAAGGAAATAAAAAGATGTCGATATATAACGACTCCATATTTTCTTTGTTCCTTAACTTTCATCCTTAACTTTCTTTGATCGAACCACAGTTACACCCTCAAGCAAATCAACTTTCCTTACTTGTTTATAGATGGATAAAATATATCAGTGTAAGTAACAACTGCCTATTTATGAACAAAAAAGAAAACAAAATGATAGTAAACCAAGACTGAATCATTGAAAGACCAACACAATTTCAAATGTCAAAGCTTTAGAACCCTACCTAAAACAATTAAAAAGAGAGGATGATTTGTGTCCTGGCTATCCTCTTAAGTCTTATACACATGAAGTATATACAAACTTATAATTTGTGAACATGTATCAAGAATGAGAAAGTAAAAACCAGACAATCAAAATATAGTCAATGTATATTGTTTACACATTGTTATATTAAACGATTTCAAATCATATGAAATCAAGTAGTAGGACCCCATGATCATATACTAAAATCTCACTAAAGAAAGTACAAGCAAATTCAAACACCCTTTTATACGTAACTGATGAATGATACTTGAACATCACATAATCAGTGATTGCCACACACTAAAGAAAACACCATTCAGTTCTCCATTGAAGAGGTCATTTTTGGTCGTTCACAAATCAGTGATTGCCACACACTCGAGTATCTAACTATTACAACTCCAAAAAGTAGAAGCACATTCAAACACCCTTTTATACGTAACCGATGAATGATACTTGAAATACCACATAATCATTTCAAAAAGCACATTCAAATATACATCCGCCGTCCAGTCGTCCACATCCCAAAATCATTTATACGATAAAAATATATTTTTTAAAAATATGTTCCAACACTCAAAAAATCCCATGAGCAAGAAAAAGTAAGAGATAAATTAATGGTAGGTAACCAGAACTACAGGTCTGTCTTGCTTAGCTCGATAAAGAATCCAAAACCTGAAACATTATCATATAATTAGTCAGCTTCTTCTTCGATCAGGGGAAAAACACACATACATCAATCAAAATATGAACACTTCAAAATTGTTTGATAACAACAGATCGACTTTTTTTGTTTTAATTATACATCTTATTTCTGTGCGTGTAATAAAACTTGTTACAAAAAAAAAACTAACATATATATATATTAGATCACATCGAAGATCCAATCAGTACCAATAATCTACAACCAATAATGCTCTACAGAGGTCAACTAGTAAGGTCACTAATCTGTGTTGGTGGGAAATTGGTGATTTGTCAAAAAAAAAAAAAAAAAACAACTAAAGAATGCGAACTCTTTTGTTTTTGCTACCATGTCTTGAAAGATGAAAAATCTGTGTGTATTATAGAAAGACCCTACTTCTTATTTAGGTTGTTGCCGTAGATTTTTTTCTTATTATGTTTTTCGTGTGGGGATTCCTTCCATACCCTTCTTTTTATCCTGACATATTCTGCATATGGCAGCCAGTGATCCAGCATCAAGTACTAGACAATCTATGGGTAGCCAACATGGGCCTAGTGTAGTGGTAGGGACGTTCAATATATCTGAACAAGGTGATGGCAGTCTTCCGGATTTTAGTCGGGTAAGACTATGAAAAATTATCATAAGTTATTTAAAACATTAGTTAGGCGCGTAGCTGAAGTAATTCGCTTATTGTCTCACTTAATATTCAGATTGTTTCTGCGGTTCTTGGTTCCTTTGGAGCTGCAAATGCTGCAAGTGGTGGTGAAGCTGTCAATTTGCAAGTAAGTGACCACTTATTAATTTCATTATTTAATATTTATGGTTTAGTTCTACTACTTTGAACAAATAATCACCTCTTATTAATTTGCAACAGCAACACATATCTGAAAGCCTTTCACGGATACCTGGTCTAAACGAAATAAGAAATTCAACCGGACAACAACCTGAAGAAGCTTCTGCGAGGGGTCAACCTAATTCTCAGAGTGCTACTTTTACACTTCCAGCTGATGTTTCTTTGGAATCTTTGCAGCTCCCTGTAATTACAAAATTTTGATTTGTTATATGCATTATTTTAGACACTATTGATTTCTTAATTCTTATATTGGATTTAAATATCTGTCTGACAGGTTATTCCTGATTCTTTGAGTACATTGTCCCAGTATTTAAGGCGTTTGAGACATGAGTTTAACGAAAATGGTCAGAAATTCTTTTTCTGAATATTTTAAACACTATTGATTGTTTATTCAATTGCTTATGATATGAATTTGATATTTGGTGCTGGCAGTTAGAATACAGGGCAACAGTTCTCAGTCCCTTGGTGGTGGGAGTGCTGGAGAAGAGTCACATGCTGCTCCACATTTAGCCGCTGGCCAGGGAGGATTACCTACACCAGCCTCCCTGGGTGAAGTGACCCAGTCTACTAGACAATTGCTCATTGAGCAAGTTGGAGAATGCTTGGTGGTATGCACTAAACATACGACACAAACTATTGTTGCAATTCGACACACTTTTAATCTGGTCATTGTGGCAGCAATTGACGAGACAATTAGGGGATCAAACAAATGTAAACGATCCTATGACACGATTAAGGATGCAGTCAAATGCTTTGAGGACAGGTGCTCTTTTGCAAAATCTGGGTGCTTTTCTGCTGGAGCTTGGCCGCACCACTATGACACTTCGATTGGGACAGGCACCGGTGTGTATAAGTTTTTTTATTTTTTATTTTTTTTATATTCGCATGAGACTAAAGCTATATATTGAAATGAAAAAAAATATTTGTTTATTTCAGACTGATGCTGTGGTTAATGCTGGACCTGCTGTCTTCATATCCACTTCTGGGCCGAATCCCATTATGGTTCAGGTAAAGTAATTGTTAGAAGTGGCAATCTCAACCATCTACTTATGAATGTATTTATTTGGGTTATTTTTCTGTGATGAGTCAAATGGGCCAAATCAAAGAATTTAAGTTAAAAAGGAAAGTGGTCAGATGGGTCAAAAGTCACTTGAAGTGTATTTTTGTGTGAATACAGCCTTCTAAGTCGTTTTAACAATTAGATTAATATTCTAGTAGTAATATAGTACCACTTTTGCTTTTTTTAACAAACTAATAATTATAAAATAAATCACAACAAATTTAGACATTGTTTGGGGTCAAACCCACCTAACCCGTTTGAACCTTTACATAATTACCCATTTTTGACCCCATTACCCAACCCAACCGACTCACCCATTTTACTACACCCATTTTACCACTCCAGTATATCTGTCTCGTATGACAATTTTATGCTTCCTTTCATATTTATTTTTTATGCCTTCGTTAATCATGGTGCAGCCTCTACCCTTTCAACCGGGAACTAGTTTTGGAACGACTCCTACGGGTGCAGGCACTAGTTTTTCTGTCGGTTCTGGTTTACGTCCTAGGAATATTGATATCAGAATACGTACAGGTAGCAAGTACCATCATTAATGATTTTGAATTGCTAAAAAGCAAGGATTTACACTTTGTATGTTTTCTAGGTTCGGTGTTGGCCTCAGGTGTTGATCAAAGAGATGCACATGATGGAGAGCGCCCAGCAACTGAATCAGCAGCTTCTGATGGTGGAGTTTCAAATAATCAAGCTGCCCATAGAACTTTGCCTCAGAGCAGGGGTGGTTCTGATGTGCGGGTAGTTCCCATTAGGATTGCTTCTCTGCCACCTGGACTTGCATCTTCTGGATCAACTCGAAGTTCTATGAGTGTAGTATATCCAGTGCTAGCACGAGCTCAGCATGTTGATTCTGGAATTGTTAATGGCATTAATGGCCGCGCATCAAATGGAAATCACACTGAAAATAGAGCACATGTAGTCCCTAACTCTGCAGCTCAGCAACAACCACCTGAAGTTCCTGGACTTACTGGTAAGTTACATTGATATGCTCTACATGTGTCTGTGCTTTATTGGTTATTATATCTGCACGGGTGTTCTCTGCAGGCTCATCTCATGGTGTAATGCATAATGGTGATAGTTTTCCTACAGAGGTTCCTCATGGACTTAATCAACTGCTGAGAAATTTCTTTCCTGGGGAGCTGAATCAGGCCACCGACTTCATCTTTCAGGGGGTGGGTGCTGAACCTGTTGGAACGGCTCAAACAGCTGTCAATTCTCAAGAAACATCAACTGTTACTGATCAAGGAACATTTTTGGCGAATTTGCTGCACCAGATTATGCCTGTTGTGTCTCAGCACATCAATGGTGTAGCTGATGGTTCCTCCGTACAAGGTGCTGATGCGGAGAATGGAGCTACACAACCTTCTTCAAATGTAAGTCTTACTATTACGTAGAGGTGGCAGTTTCAAACTCTGTACTCAAATGTTTCAATTCGAGTTGTGTTTTGGATCAAACGGGGGAAATAAATAAATAAAATCCAGCTGGAAAGGGCAGAAAGTCCTCAAAGTCTATATATTAATGCATTTAAAAATTTAGATTTTTATCAAGATAATATATTTTTTCGCAATCATATTTGATGTTTTGGCAATTGACACTGCTTATCAAGAAAACAGAACTTAAAGTACCCTTTTTGACCTGAACCAGTTTTGACCCTTCCCTAAGCCGCCTATTACATTAGCTCTGCTGTTATGGAACCATTATTATGTCACTCATTTGGGACATCAAATGCAAAATTATCTTTAATTAGGATCCTGAAGTGCATATGCTCTATATACATGTAGGTTGAAGAGAACCAAGGTAGAGGTGCATCTTCTCGACATCCGGGTGGCCCTTCATCCTCTCCAACACCGAAACGGCGAAAGGTACTCTTATAGATTTTTCTCTTTTGACATTTTATGTAAATCTAATATTCTTAAACACATGCACTGGTCGCTGCTTCTAGTCTTTAAAACTTGCAAGTTGAAACATGGCTACACTATTTTAGTATGTTTCAATTTTAAATTGCCACAGGTGGGTTTTTTTTTTTTTTTTCCTTTTATATTATGTTGATAGTTATCTGGTACTTTTAAATAAAAATGATTTGGGAGGTTTTATGCATTCAAGAAGATAATTGAATGCCTTTTGACCTGTTACATAAAACATGACTGTAGTTGACCCATTCATAAGTTATGGGTTGAATTTGATTTCTCTAGAATTGCCATTCTGAACAATGTTTCCACTCATGATGCAGACAGAATAAGTAATCTCAAGGGCATGTCGCATCCTCTGTTTCTATGGCGGATATCATGGTCCGCGTAGCTGGTTTGGCTTGACCAGATTTCAGTTGGCTGCTGATGGGTTATGCAGTGATAGACAAAAACCGTGATCAATACATATAGTCCTTCCCTTCGACATCTCTGAATCTTGTCTACAAGGCAATCTTTTTGGGTTGAGTAAACAACTGCATAGTAAAACTTTGTTGAATGTCTGTTCATTTTATTTATATATATGTCCAGAGAATTTTTTATGCCTAACTTTTGTGCTAAGAATCTGAGAGCAATTGGAACATGTGCATTTACATGATCCTGGGAATGGCTATATCATGGTCGAACTCTTGGGGTATATACCATTAGTATTTTTCATTTGATAGCGTGGCTCAATGATGTAGTAGGGCATTATATAAGCACTTTGAAAAATATATATATCCGAAGGTAAACTCATTTTTAGGTTACAACTAGAAAATTGCGGTTGCGCTTCGCTGCAACTTTGTGGGAGTTTATTTCTTTGTTTTTTGACTATTGACTTCATGGGGGTTTTCCTTGGGCATTTACTTAACGTTGAACGTATCGTGATCCAGTTAAGATAACCAACTATCCTGATCTGAGTAAACCCTCACCTTTCGATGATGAGGGACGTTTAGTATTCAATAGTTGGCGTTAAAAAAATGTTAGTACAACGAAATGAAAAACATTAGATCATTAAATTTAATCAATGTATTCAAATGCAATATGCAACCTATTTAAATTAACTATTTACAAAAATTAACTAAATAAATGTACGAAAAGATGGATTAAGATTAGAAAACTATTAAGTTGTTTCGTATTAATATATGATTCCGTTTTTATCTAGGAACCAACAAATTCAAAGTAGTTCCTTTGATCTGAAAGAAAAAATTAAATTCAAATTTTCTTTTAAACCTTAGCAAGTTAGCAATGTTCAAATATTAATATTTAAATATGAAACACGCATTTAAATTATATTAGAAACAACCAAATGCAACTGTCTAAACGAACATGTATAATTTGAATTTTGTAAAGCATAAGGTTGCACCGATTATCACTTGAAAAAATGATGGTAGAAGGATCTAAAAGGTAAATAAAATACCCATAACATAAGTATGTGATAGAGATAAATACTTGGTAGATATGAACTTATGAAATATGTGGGCCAAACTTTGTTACCGAACTAAGCTAGTTATTGGAACTAACAAAGTCACTGTAGCTAGTTATTGAAACTAACCTAATCACTGTAGCTAAAATGTTTTCAGTTGTTATATACATTAATGCCAAGTTATTATTTCATGTCGTCAACTCATTTCAAAATAAGTGTCTACAATACTATTTTTTTTTTTTTTTTTTTTTTTTTTTTTTTTTTTTTTTTTTTTTGTTTTTATATTTATTT
>JAOXNX010000035.1:23281115-23292113 GCA_028566075.1 Solidago caesia | reverse complement strand
GAGTTAATTACAATTTTGGTCCCTGTAGTTTTCACCAAATTTTACTATTCAGGTTAACGAAATTACGTTTTTCATCCTTAGCTTTGGAAGTCCGTCAACACTTTTGGTCCATGATCCTAACAAACGTTAAATAGGTGGTCACGTGACAAGCACACCATGGGCATTTTAGTCATTTCCATTGTTCAGGAATCAAAAATGTAATTAACTTTTTTCTGACTTGATCTCACTCTTTTTTTCTCTCTCTCTCTCTCACACACACACACACTCTCTCTCTCTCTCTCTCTCTCTCTCTCATCTTCTTCCTTTTATATTACTGTATTTTTATGATGTATTATAATCATAATATGCATATACATACATATGTGTGTACGTATACATAGATCAATATATCTATATATGTAATTCATCCTCTAACAACACCCGTCTTCCAACCAAAAACAATATCACAAATCCATAAGTCAAAAAACCTATATGAAAAAAGGATCTAGAATCAAAGATAAAGATCTATCACAAATCACAATTCTCATTTTATCAGAATCAAAAAGGATTTAGAATAAAAATACCTATATCATCGATAAGTTTAAAAGACAGAAGACAGTGGTGTTCGGCGGTGGTGTGTATAACGGTGAAAGGTGGTGATGTGTATGGCTGTAAACACCACCTACATCTCCGATCCATTGTTTCTTTTTGGTGGCCGGAGATTGTGGGTTTTGATTTGGTGCTTGTAAATTGAGGCTGAATATTGTTTCACCTACACTGCCGGATCTTCTTGGTCGGATTTTGTTATTGGGTTTTGATTTGGTGGTTAGACATTGTGGCTTCGATCTGCACCTTGACCGCTAGATTTGTACCCACACCGCCATATCTTCTTGGCCGGATTTTGTTGAAGATGGATCTGTACTTTCAGCACTCTTTTGCACTCGATCTAGCCTTTGACTTGGTCAACAACATGGAAGATGACAAGAAATCTGTCAAGTCGTCTTCTTCAATAGATCGGAAGTACACAGATGAGATTCAAGTCTCGTAGTTGTGGTGGTTAAAAAAGAAAGGGAGTGTAACAATCAAATGGATGGTGTGTCTACTATGTTGGTATTTAACGTTGTCACTTTACACGATTCGCAACAAGTAAATTTGGTGCAGCCAGAACATATAGATCAGCAATAAATGGCACAAGTATTTATACTTTAGAACAAGAACATAGATGATGGTGGTGTGGAAATTGCAGGCGGGGATGAATGTATTTACATCAAACCCTGTTATTTTTTTTCTTCATTTGATCTTTGATATATAGATTATAAATATATAGATGGATGGATGTGTATATAGATTAGATCTTTGATATATCGATTATAAATATATAGATGTAGTTACAAATATTGATGGATGGATGGATGGATGAATTTATGTATAGATTGATCTTTGATATATAGATTATTTGTTTTGATTATGATTTAGATATGAGTTTATGTTTGGTTTAGATGAAGATGTATGCTAGATACATTATATGTATTATTAATTAAAAAAAGTAAGGATGAAATGACAAATATACCCTCGGACCAAAAGTGTAATTAACGTTTTTTTAACGTCTGTTAGGATCGTGTACCAAAATTGTTAACGGAGTTCTAAAGCTGGGGATGAAAAATGTAATTTTGTGAACATAAAGATGAAACCTGAAACTTAGTGCAAACCACAGGTACCAAAAGTGTAATTAACTCAAAATGAATATAATCAGTCCACAGTCCACACCAAACAACACTACTATAGTCTTCTTCTTTTCCCCCTTTTTCATCTCACACACACACACACACACACACACAGTTTACACAAAACACACAGTGGTAGTGTGTGTAGTGTGTGAACTCCAGCTGCTGCTGCTGCTACTATTATGACCTGATTTTTGAGCTGCTGTCGATATGGATAACAACAACAATTGGCAGATCAACAAATGCGCTGCTTCCACGTGGCACTCTCCCACTGACCCCTCACCTGATTCTCGACCTCACCCAGCATTTGATTCTCCTTCTAGAAACTCGGTATATATATATATATATATATATGTATCACTGTGTGTTTGTGTTGTGTGGATATGATGTTTAATATAATATAATTTAGGATTTATTATATCTGCAAAGCTACTTTATTTCTTCTAGAATGTGTGTAGCTTAAAATGTGGATAAAATGTTTATGAAAAATATTGTAATCACTAAAAACGGAGAAGGTTTTTCTTGTTCTGGTTACCGGGGGAGGGCGAGTATTTGACTGAGATGTATTGTGTAGATAATGTATCTTACTGATCGTTTCTGAACCCTTTCCTTGACCATCCCAAATATGTTTATTTAGGGAAGTTCTAACTTAAGACCTCTCATGAGGACATCAGGATGTAATCTCTATTCTAGAGAAATATTGTAATCGCTATTCTAAGATTTAGTGAAAATTTACAAATGTGTAGGTGAATAATATTAATTTAAGATTTAGTTTGTGTTACATGGAGGGATTACGCTTGTTTAAAATGATGGTGCTTCTTCTAGTGCATATGATTGTAGATGCTAATATGGCGATTTAGTATGTTCATAGATCGTTTAATGTAGACAATGTATGAAGTTGTACATGGATTTGCTATTTTTATTGGGGCACATCTAATAATATATTCAGGTTGCTAATCTGCTATGATCTAACGGGATCTATGTATATGTTTCAACTTTTGATAATATCAAGATTTTTTATAAGTTTTTGGGAACTTGTTTCAATGGAAGACAACTCATGTTATAAAAGTTACGTTTCAAAAAAAAAATAAAATGACAACTTATGCTAATATATATGAGCATATTTGGTTATGATTGACATACAAGTTTGAATCAATTTTTATTATATATTTTGTTGTAGATGGTCGGTTCAAGTCATTACTCTTATCCACATATTGTGCAAGAACCAAGTTCATCAACTCGCAAAATGATGGCTGATCCCTTGTTTCAAACCACAAATTTCAGTTTATACAACTCAAACCTGTCAGCGATGGGAGCACCATTTTTCACCCTCCTTTCCGGACCACCATCTTTCTCGCAATATGATTCCCAACAGGTTTTGAACTCAAAGGCAACCACTTCATCCAGTAAAACTCATATCTACAATAGCAACTTTATTGTTGGTCACACCGAACATGAAGCATCTTTTGTTTCCCCAAAGCCATCATCCCAAAACATTGACAACTGCAACCTGAAGTCCAAAGTTGATATCTGCCCAATTGTTCCAGTCAGGACTTTGGCGAGTAATGGTGGAAATGGAAACACTGCTTCTTGTTTGAATGATGTTGTGCAGGCGAGAAAAGTTAGTGATCCAAATGTAGAGCTTGCTAAGGCAGCCAATCGTCACACTTCTCATGGCATTCAACAATCGAATGGTATCTATCCTCTAAAATCTGCAGTGGTTCCTGGTCCAATGCCGCCTGCTCAGCGTGGGAAGCTTCACAGGCCATCTGTATCTCATCACATATCTCCTCTTGCAAGTGGTTTATCACGCGTGTTCTGTCTGTATGCAAGTGAGTGTTTACACCATTGTTGTAACAGGTTTCACTTATAAGCTCTAATCGTGGTTTTGTATATATTGAAAGGTGGTGATCTGTTTCTCAGCAATAGTGGACTCCTTGGAGTTGTTTGCTCATGCCATGGTTTACACATGTCAGTTTCACAATTTTCAGAGGTAGTTTTGAAGATGTGATTGTGGATTAATCATTTGATGTTATCAAGATGTTAATGTAAATAAATTTTATCTTGGTTTATTCTGTTTTCTACTCTCTGCAGCATTCGGGTTTGCGGAATGTTAATCCTGGAGATGCTGTTCATATGGACAGTGGTGAGACCATAGCTCAGTGGAGAAAGGTCTACTTTACGAAGTTTGGGGTAAGCTGTCCTGAGAATTTATTATCTATGTCATGTCATGTGGCTGATAAAATTTTTTGAAACTACTTATTCTAAATGAAAATGTACTTGCTTTAGTGATATGAACATATTACAATCCTATAAAATTACCAATTTCTTATAGGCACAAGACGTTGCTCTTCTTCCAGTCATGTGATATTTTGCTTCTATCTTATATTATTGAACATTGTATTTCTTATTGGCATGTTATTGAAGCACCAAGAACACTGGTTGGTGTTGTTTTTATCATGCTTTAGATTAAAATTCCAGAAGATCAACATGGATGGCATTGGCCCAAAGGATTATCCACAGCAGCTGATCTGGTAAAGAGTAGCGAGAGGGTACCCAACCTGATGAGAATTTCTAATCTTTCCAATTCTGTTGGTCCTCCTAAACCAATTGCGGCATCTGCACCATTGAACAACATGGTGTTTCCAAATGACCATCATTCAAGTCAAAATTTAGTCAATGAGATTAATCCTAGAGTTTCCTCAAATATTGAGTTGAGACTAGGGCAGCCTTCTCATCAGAATCAGATGTTGGGGATGTCAAAAGTACCAACTTTCAATACTCGTGTTAGCAGAGTTAGCCATCCAACGGAAGTGATTTCCATGCAGCCGCAAATTAATAATGGTGAGTTTTTGTTGTGCTGTAACTTGTTTCCTCCTTTACCTTACTGTTTTAGTTAGAGGTGACAATTTTGACCCATATACTTGTGAATGGGTCAATTCCGGTTAATCTTATTTCTAGCAGGTCAAAAGGAAATGGGTCAAAAGTTGTCCAAACTGTTATATTTTAATGCATAAAACCTTGTAGTCATTGTATTCAAAATATTTAATTATTATTGGAATTAAAAAGATTTGGTTTTTATATTTGATATGCTTAAAAGTATTTAGAATATATTTTATTTTTGGCAACAAAGTGTTTCGGGTCAGCGATCATTCAACCTGGCCGTCTGGCCCTAACCTTTTTCATCTGGTTACCCAACCTACCCATTTTGGCACCTCTTGCTCTAATGTACACGATAACAACTATTTATTTCTGTATGTCTTCTAGTAGGCAGTAACAGAATTATAGAGCGAAGCAAGCAAGTTGTTAACTGTGCCGCTCAAGCAGTTAAGTCCGGTTCAACAGAAGGGAAGAACCTGTTGGGATTTTCTAATCTCGGGTTTGGAGCCTATAGCACAAGGATGGCTATTCAACCCGAGCAGTTGAAAGACGATGCAGTTTCAGATTCAGATAATTCCATGCTATTTTCAAAATTGGAAAGTTCTAAAGTTAAAAGGCAAACTAAAGATTCCCACAATGGTGCTAATAACCATCATATTATGCCTAAGCAACATGATGTTGAATCTCGAATCTCCAAGCTTGGTTTAATGAACTTTGGGTGCAATACCGACAACTCATCCAAAGTAAATCGCAGTTCTATTAATATGGAAAGTTACAAGCTTGTGGAAAGAGAGAAAGGAGTAGAGCTTGGTTTCTCTAGACCAGTTACTATGCGACCTATGACTCCTAGACCACCTTTGATAACAGGAGCTCCCTCAATTGTATATACATCTATGGTTATGAATTCTTCTCCTAGCATCACCTCAACAATGTCAAAAGAAAAGGCTACCAGTGTAATGAATTCACACACATCCTCATCTAGACAAGCTGTGCATTTTCTATACCAGGATGGCGTTTCTTTTTCCTGTGGATTTGACAAAGACCAAAATGTACCGGGTAACCCCTTAAATGAAAGTTTAAGGAGTTCTAAAAATCTTCCATCCTTATTAACAGAAACAAGGGATGAATACGGAGTTCACCTTCCAGAACTCGCAACAAAATCTGTTCATTCTGCCACTACATGCACTGCTGGAAGTGGAGATAAATCAGCTGTGATTTCTGGTAAATGCTTCTTTTATCATCACTTGGGATAACCAATTCTTTTTTATTCCCCCCTTTCATCTACCCACCTAGATTTGATTAAGTGATAAGATTTTTCTGCAGTCACACAAGAAACACCATTTCAAACAAGGAAAAGTCGAATGCAGAGCAACCTCTTGTGTGATCCATATCAAACTGGTCCTCCACTGCCAAGGTGATTTCAATTACGAGATTTATTTTCTTGATGCAGCAATCGGACTATTTTCCGTACTGTGATTTTCCCGTGTCTTGCACACTATGTTCACCTTTCTGTGTTTCTTATCTTGTCTGAAGAAGCTTTATGGAGTTCAGGACTTCAAAGGTTGGAATAGTTAAATCCCCCCTTGCTAATAGGCTGCAATTCTTATGCTATGGGTAGACCTTATTAGGATGACTAACCCACATCCTATACGCTAGCTGTACACCATGTTCTTACACTTCCTTTACCCTATCATACAATGAACTTTTATGCTATCTTAATTTATCAAAGTGAGTAGGATTAAAGTGCATGCTTAAACTTTAAAGGGTCATATTGCTTATAAGAAATGAATGTTAATGGCTGATGCTTATCACTATTGCTGTAAAGATGTGAACACCCACCCTTACATTTCAGGTTGTTTTCTTTTGCTTTAAAGTTTATGTATTTCGTTTTATATTCATGTGGCATTATCATATCGAGGGTGTGATCCATAGTACATGTCTACTCTGTGAGTTAGAGAGAAGATAAGTACAAAGGAAAATGCTTCTCACTTGTTTATATATCTGTCCATTAATATTGGAGCGATTAACCATCATGCTTGGAATTTTGTTGCAAACTTATATCGTATGGCTTTTGGTCCCAGTTCATGCTTCATAATTTTTTATTCTCTGCCCTTCATAAGATGTTTTTCTGCTATCCTTAACCATCATCTTATGAATTTGAAATTCTAGGATTCGTAGAAGTGAAGATATTGATTCATCGTCTGGGCATGGAACCTGTTGTCATGGGACATCTTGCACATATGTTCCAAACAAGTGCAGCTGTTGGGTACAAAAAAACAGTATGATTAAAAATTCTACTCTTGAGGTTAAGAAATTTCTAAGTGCTTTTGGGGAACCATCACAAATCAGAGCCTCTACTTTATCTGCTTCCAACTTGGACAACGGCTGCACTCTGCATGATAGCTCTATTTCTATAGGTAAAATTGGAGAAAAGGTGAAGCCAAGCTTAAAGAAAGTTGAATTTAATGCTTTTCAGTGGAAAGATGTGCCTAGCAAATTGTCAGGAAGGTACCACATGCCATGCGGAGGGAACCAAACCACCAAGGTTTCAGAGGAAAGGGTTGATGTCAATGACCAAACTTCTGATGTAGCTCGTAAGTGCTTTGATCAACCTACTATGAAGGTTGATTGCATGAAGGAGCAGGTTATGTCTAATATATCATCCAAATGTTCTGCCCCTGCTTTTACCCAGGCATCTGTCAAAAACAGCAATGGGGATTCATGGACCGATGATGCGCAAAACACAGATTGTGCAAAGAACTTTGCTATAGATGAAGGTTCAGGGATTCAAAAGAGCTGGTCCTCTAATGATGCACATGACAGTGGTAGCAACTCTGGATTTGATGGTTTTGCTTATAAAATCAATGCCAAAAATGAAACACAGTCTAAAGTGGTTTCTGAACGACCGACTCATAGTCTAGTTGACGAGCTTAGGGTAATAGACTCTTTAAGAATGAAGAAAGTACAGAATCAACTCCGTACTGGACTTCCTGAAAAGAATGGATTAAACAAAACCGTCGAAAAAGCTTCCACAGTTGGCAAGAGAAAACGAGAAACGAAATTCAAAATTCTTAGCAAGTCATTCCCTGCCTCCGCTGTTTCTTCGGTATCTACTGGAAATTCAGGGCTGTTCTTCAGCATGGAAGATGTTAAAAAAATGGATAAAAGTACCAAGGAACTTCCATGTAAGACACCAAGAAGGGTATATGATGATTGTCTCGAAATTCCTGAATCCTCACGTGGAAAGAAGGTAAGGATAGATTCGAATTTTTCAAAAACAAAGGATGTTTGGAAACAAGAACTGTCTTGTAGAAGATTCACCAGGCCAATAGTATCTGGCAGGTATGGTATTATCTCAAATGGTGATACATCTAAGCCAGCTAAGATATTTCCTCTTGGGAACATTCTTAAAACTGCCAAAAGATGCCCCCCTGCTGGAAAGAAAGTGGTTAAGAAACTACCTGTCAAGACATTACAGAAATCTATCATCAGTGTAGGCAATCGACGCTCGGGAAGACATTCTAATGTTAAGGAGGATAAATACCATATAGGTCAAAAAGCTGCAGTATTCAGTGATGATGATCCTATGGAAAGCTCAGATAGTGATTTGGGCAGCAGAACAAGGCATAAGAGTAAGGAGATTCGCAAACGCAGCATACACGAGTTAATTACAAAAGGTGTAATATCTCTACACAGAAAACCTGGAATTTCCTTTATTTTTCAAACAATCTTAGTCTTGTGCTCTCTGATCATCAGGAAATGATTCTGGTTTTGCTACAATTTCAAAGAACATGGCTTCTATGCATCAAGATAGCTTGAAGAATTGTGGAACTAGTAATGATCTCCAAGAAGTAGACCATGTATCCAGGTAATTATATTTGAATGCAGAGTGCTTGAGCAATTACTATCTCTGTCTATATGGGCTGTATAAAAAGATTCATGGCCTATGGTTTAGATTTCCCAAGGAACTATCATGCATGTCAACTCCAGATGTGGATACATTCTGCAATGTTTGCGGAAGCTTTAACAATGATGAAATGAATTGCTTGTTGGAGTGCAACCAATGCTTGATAAAAGTATGCAGCTTTTCCTATTTATATCGCTAGTTTTCTTGAGAACATCACCTATTAAGATGTTGAAAATATTTTGTATGGTGTTATTCATAGGTGCATCAGGCTTGTTATGGCATTGCAAGGGCTCCCAAAAGTTTTTGGTATTGCAGACCATGTAGGGAAAATGCCACTAATATTGTAAGAACCATGACTATGTGTTAAAATTCTTCGTGTGACAGTTACTAATGCTGCAAATTTAATTTTCTCAATTGTTAGATATCGATAAGTATTTTTTTTTTTTTTTGACAGCAATATTAACAAGTATGATGTTTAGCTTCTTTAGTTTCTTCAAGTTTAATTTATAAAAAATCATAATAATCGTTGTTTTTTCGGCATTCAGGTATGTGTTTTATGTGGTTATGAAGGTGGAGTTATGACTAGGGCTCTTCAGAGTAGCAACATTGTGAGAAGCCTTCTGACTACATGGAATGTCGTTGCAGAGTCAAAGGAATCCCCAATTGATGCACCCCAACATACTTCGTTTGAACATATAAAGACATCTTCAATAGCTGATCGAATGGTCAAAAATTCGTCTTATCCTATCAATGATTCAGTGATGCTAAATAGTGTGACATCAGGAGTTTTTGACTCAACGGTCAAGCAGTGGGTACATATGGTTTGTGGACTTTGGACACCTGGAACACGATGCCCAAATGTTGACACCATGAGTGCTTTTGATGTGTCTGGTGCTTTCTGTCCCAAAGGAAATGTGGTAAGAGCTAACCAAATAGGATTTTCATATAAGAGACTTCCAAACTTTCATGAATATGATGGTTGTACAATATAATAAGTAATTCTTGATGTTATTTTACTCACAGGTTTGTTCAATGTGTAAACGTTCTGGTGGTTGTTGCATAAAGTGCAGAGTCATGGACTGCAAAATTTACTTTCATCCATGGTGTGCCCATCAAAAGGTCTTAACTTCTCATAAAAGCTGGACATGTACTATATGATTTGATTAGTAGGCTCATTTATCATTTATATAGTAATTTTGTTATTTGTATGCCACACTATGGGTAAGTTGGGTAATGGGTCAAATTGCATAACCTTTTTGGTTCGGGTAATCAGATGTGCCGGGTTGACCCAAAACACGGCCTAAATTTTAGTTTTTAAGTTTTTGTATAAAAGTTAGCATGTCAAATATGATGCATAAAAAAATTATTGTGTTTCTTTAATTAAAATTATATAATAGGTATTATGCATAAAATAAACCCTTCGGCTGACTTTTGACCCAAATTGACCTGTTTCTTTCAAGTTACTTCATTAACTTACCTCTTTGACCAGCTGAGATAAAATATAACCTGAATTGACGCTTTCATCTGTAAATGAATTGCGAAAGGTAGATTCTCAGATTTTCTTTTTTTTCCTGCCATTATAATTTCATTCGTAAATGAATTATGAATTGCCAAAGGTAGATTCTCAGATTTTCTTTTTCCCGCCAATATAATTGCTGTTTTGGAAATAGGGATTACTCCAAAGTGAGGTTGAAGGATCTGAAAATGATAAGGTCGGTTTCTATGGGAGATGTGAGCTTCATGCAACAGAAGACCATTGCCACCCTAAGACTATTTCTCAATGCAAACAAGTCGCAAGTCTTCTTGAAAAGGAAACATGTGCTCGGACCGAGGTTTGTCTGCTTGGTTTTTACCGTGTAAAGATCTGACTTTATAATCTAATTTCTCAATATCTGGATTAGGTTTATAAGGGACGGAAACGAGAAGGCTTTAGACATGATAGTCAACAAGACTCTAGTGGTGCTGGTGGATGCTTGGTTCGCCAAGAGCAAGTAGATGCTTGGAATCATATTATAAATCGTCAACGATTATTTAAAAGACAACTTCAAAGGATGCCCCAACCGGTTCAAGATGTAGAATATGATTTCCGGGTATGTTGAAAAATGAAGGCCATTGATTTCTGTGCATGCTTAGCAGGTTTTTTTACTTTGCAAGTTTGCATCATGAAGCTGATTATCTGATTATTTGGACTTGAAGTTGCAATCATCAACTTTTTAATGCTTGGATAAACAAATTTAGCGTCTGATTACTTACGAGTCAACAGATAAGTTTTGGATAATCAGTCTTATATCAGCTGTAGCTGCAGTAACATAAAGTTACCTTGTTACCCCTTTTTTGAACTTGATATGAAAGACTTCCTCCAATTCATATAGTGTCTCCTTTTCATTTCAAGTCCTTTTTGTTGGGGGTCATTTTATCTAGGGTTTAGTACTTCAAAATGTAAGCAACTTATCTCGTTTTGTCATTGTGGGTATGCAACTTTAATCGTGTGCATTGTATGTAAGTAAC
>JAOXNX010000035.1:23270715-23281015 GCA_028566075.1 Solidago caesia | reverse complement strand
ATTGTTTTATTTGTTTTACTTTAATACTTGTTTTATTTTAACCAAAACCTATATATATATATATATATATATATATATTTATCATTAGAATAAGGATAATGATCTAAAATAACAATATTTTTTTTATTTGATTGTTTTTATAACTATTCTACTTATGTATATTTTAGTAAGATGATTTATCTAAACAAGAAAAGTAGAATACTTAAAAATAGACAAAATGAAAAATAAATTGTTATTTCCAATAACAAATTACTTATTTAAAAAATAACGAGATATATATAAAAGTAAACTAGATGGATGCCCGCACGATGCGGCAGTAGCAGTGATGGTGTGGTGGTGACGGCGACTGGTGATGGTCGTGGCGACGGGTGGTTGTGGCGGCGATGGGGAGTAGTGTAAGTAATTGATGTAAAATGAGGTTGTGTAGTCATTTTAAGAGTTAAGAGATAGATTGTGTAAATTAATTCATTAAAGAATATTATGGGTATATTGGTTAATTTGTTTAAAAATAAAAACTTTTAAAAAGAAGGGCATTTTTTGTTTTTTAATTCATTATCCTTAAAATGGAGAAGGGAAGAGGAGGTACTCTTTTATATAATAGTATAGATAGCTAGTATATAATTTATTTTATAAGCATGCCAAACAATTGTCTAGTTCTAGCCTTTAAAGTTAGGCTTAATCTTTACTCCCTTATAAAACAAACTACCCCTCCCCCTTTGTGTTCAATCAAATTAGGATCATGGTATAAAACTTGTGTTATTTTGTACATTTTGCAGATGCAAGTCGTTGAGTCAAGTGTCTTTGTAAACTTAATTTTATGTCTTGATTTTGGTATTAGTCATTTTGGATAATTAGGCGGGTAAGCGACCCGTTAGCAATGGAAATGTAAATTTTGAATGGTTAAATGTAATGAAAGTTTTCTAATGGTAATTTATAAGTTTTGTCATGTTAAATGTCCAGTTTTGATGTCAAATTGTTATGGCTTGGTTGGACATGAGGTCAGGTCTGATAAACAGGTCACAAAGACTTTTCTGACCTATTTTGCGTCGCGAGGCCCTTTGCTTGTGTCGCGAGTTGGGAGCATTTCTGAGTAGTTTTTGATCAATGCCTAAACTCGCGTTGCGATCCTTCTTGGTTTTTACTTGCACCAATAAAAAACTTGCACGTGGCAGCTCATATGCTTGCCACATATACATTTTTACATGATTCGATCAAAATAACAAGTTACTTACATACAATGCACAAGATTAAAGTTGCATACCCACAATGACAAAACGAGATAAGTTGCTTACATTTTGAAGTACTAAACCCTTTTATCTATTACTATATTAAATAATCAAAATTTGTCAAACAATTGTAGCATCTGCTGAGGCACACCCAAACACTATCTTCTACTGCCCGTTTTATTACAGCTGACGTGAAACTGATTATCTTATGTTATTACGGGAAATCTGATCTTTTATGTCATATTGGATGTTGCAGAAAGAATATGCTCGATATAAACAATCAAAGGGTTGGAAACATTTGGTTGTATACAAATCAGGCATCCATGCTCTTGGTCTATATACATCATTGTTCATTTCACAGAGTGCAATGGTATGATCTTTAGTTACAAATTTTCATCATCGGTCAAAATTGCAATAACTTAACAGAAACCCCCATTATCCCTGGTTATACCATAACAGGTCGTTGAGTATGTTGGCGAGATAGTGGGACTGCGTGTAGCAGATAGAAGAGAGAAAGAATATCAGTCAGGAAAGCAGTTGCAATATAAGAGTGCTTGCTACTTTTTCAGAATTGATAAAGAACATATAATTGATGCAACACGTAAAGGGGGAATTGCCCGGTTTGTAAACCATTCATGCCAGGTATATATGTCTTCCTAATCTATAATGTAAAAAGACAGCTCTTCCCCTATTAAATAAAACTGTTATTGGAAGTTAGTAATTCATTATTTAGTTACCACATCTTCCTTCTCAAGCTAACTTGTGATTACTTGTTCTTTATGTCCAGCCAAACTGTGTTGCCAAAGTGATAACCGTGCGGGGTGAAAAGAAGGTAATGCCTACTATTTGTGGGTTTTAAAGTGAATTGGTTTGGTGGGCCTGTTAATGGGCTGGGTCTTCATCTAGATCCAAACTGATCCAGGCCATGGGCGAAACCCTCGATCGATGTATAGGTTTTGAAGTGAACTCGTTTGGTGTAGGCTTGTCAATATGCCTAATCTTCACCATGATCCGACTACCATGCCTAGCCCAATTAACCGGGCGTTTAAAATTGTTTTGAACAAGGGATACAATCGATTAACCCATAGAAAATGGAGCCTTCTTGTTCTATATATAAAAGTATTTTACTCTGTTTATATCCAAAGAAATGTTGATTTTCGAAAAAATTATCCAAATAAATGTTTTTACCACATATGTATCGGTTTCTAGTATTTGTAGGTTGCCTCTTTATATGAGGGAATATCAAGTTTCTTAATTTCTTAAATGCAGGTTGTCTTCTTCGCCGAGAGGGACATATATCCAGGAGAAGAGATAACATATGACTATCACTTTAGCAATGAAGATGAAGGTAAAAAGATTTTGTGCTCCTGCAATTCGAAATCTTGCAGGCGTTATCTGAATTAGAAGAGAAAATGTTAGGCATCGCTCCGTTGTATAAATTCCACATTCTTCTATGTACAGTTTTGGTGGCTGATCATTTATTGCTACATTGTGATATTAGCAACTTTTAAGGATGCTCATGTTTCTGGAAAGAGAAACCAAATCCTCTCCTTTTATGTGTATAAATTATGGGTGCACTTTGGTTCTCATTATTTTCATCAAATTTCAAAATTCGTGAATGACATGTCAAACAAGAAAGGTTTACAGATGGGAGGTTTAGGTTTAGTTCATTTCATTCTTTTGGAATGCCATTCGATGAATATCCGGTGCTAAAACTTCAATTACATCTCGTTCATTCACGTAAAAAATTTTGTTTGACACAATTACAAGTAAATATGTCTTCAATATAATCATCAAGAGGTATATTAGAACCATATTCAAGTCATAAATTGATTATGGTGGCCTATCAGTTAAAACATAGTCGATCAGTATTAATGATGTCAGTTCTTCAGTTCGGCATTGATAAAACATGGTCTAAATCTCAGTCTCAATACTAAAAAATACTTCTGTTTGCAACAAGATATGTAACAAAATTTCTTTGATATTATATCTTAAAGGTTTTACAACACTTGGTGAGATATGCAATTTTCCCAAAAGATTTCGACTACTTCCCCTCAACAGCTGCTTTGATACTAGGATAGAAATCGGCCCATCTTGAATATCCTACGCAATAAAGATAACAAAAAGAGCAACCTTAGCTTCTTCTCAGCCAAAAGCAAGAATATATGGTACTTCTTTTGGGTCCAATCAAGTGGAAATAAATAAAAATGTGATTCGTCTGTTTGGGGGACTTTCAACATGTTCAGCATGTTTCAATTTTAGCAGCTTATTTTTCCCCCTTTTGATCAGGCCTTTTTGACTATAAATGCTTTAAAACGCCACTAATGGTAAAAGAGGAAAGAAGTGTACAATGGAATGTACAATAAATTTCTTATTAAGAAAACAATGAATTGACTAACCTGAGACAACTATTTGAAGAAGATCTGCTTCCGACTCGGTATGCTGAATAATCAAAATTCAAAAGAGAACTGGTTAGGCGTGAAAATGACATGTTAATCAATAAGATGACAAATCAAGTCATACACTAGATAAGTTTCCCTAAGCCCCATAAGGTTTACAACCATCGTTTACCATTGCTATCCTTAAAAGCCAAAATGAAGAAATCTTATCCACCATAGTAAATACCACCAAAGAGGTGTTATGACAAGGTGAAACACGCAATTCCACCTCAAAAGTTTTCTTAGATAGAAAAAAGTGCAAGGAGCATCCAAAAAAGGGAACTGTTGCAGCTTGCATGGAATGGAAAGGGTAACAAGAAATAATAACATAGGAAATACTTAATGCAAACAACTTACTTTACCATGCGAAGCCATACTTCGTCTCATGAGTTGGGATAAACTGATGAGATTATTATGGTTAAAGAGAGGGTTCCCTAGAAGAACTGCCTCAGATGTGGAATCTAATATCAAAGCACAAATGCTTGAAGCCATCATGGTGCTAGACCAGTCAGCAGCATCCTCTGATGAACCACAAGTTAATTAACATCAAAATCGCTAAAAATTAATATAAGCTATATATAAAATAAAAATAAAAGGCTACAAGACGCCTACCTGCCCATGATGACAGCATGCCCAATAGAGTGATAAAACAAGTATCATCCAAATGGAGCCGAATCTGATCCCTCTAACAAAAGTAAAAAAGGAGATAAATAAATAAAACATGTAAGCACTTCAATGACAATATTGATCATAACAATAATGTTAAAGTTGAGATGCTGTAATACGGAAAATAATGGACCTTCAAAAGAAGATTTAATATAGTATCACAGGCCAAAAAAATTGGACCATTTTCCTCGATTGTACCAGTATCTTCCGAAAGCAACTTAATTAGGCATTCTACAACCTTCAGATTGACAAAATAATATTTGTATCAAATCAGTAAGCATCATATGTTACATTTCTTGATATAAATTATGGAACATCTTAATTAGTAAGTATATAAATTTCCTATTTTCCTCTAATAAAGTGAGTTGTCATCTAAATAATGACTTACTGCTTTATATATTCCAGAAGAGACGATAAGCCGGCATCCATCAATCTCCATTGTTATTTGGCATAACATTGGAAGCAAGAAGCAAACAGAAGAAAAGGGGCTGCCATTTGCAAGCACCATTATAAGATTTAGCCTCCAACTAAGTTTTAATTCGGTATAGAATCATAATTAATCAGCGAAATGTAAACTAGAGACAAACAAACCTCGGTTCATCTTCACCCTGAACAGTAACCATGTACCCAAGAAGTTCCATAACCTTTTCACTGCAAGCATCTGGAGCCTCAGCAAGGTAACTGCAGAAGAAAGGTCATAAATGAGAGAAAAAAAAAAAGAAAAAAAAAAGGAAGGAATATTATAAATTCATATAGTTATAGAGAAATATGAAATGATATCAAAACTGTACATGAGGATTACCTTCCGACAATTCTCACTGAAGCAAGAAGATCACTCCCTTTATTTTTTCCATGATCCTGCAAAAAACTACAATAGTCAATACATAAATGCTATGAAAATGTGAATGCTCGAAAACATGAAAGTAGTACTATTATTAGTATGTTATTAATAATACCTTGGCATCTCGAAGATATTCTAAGATGAGACCAACTGTCTCGTTAAGCCCAGTGATAAGCTTTGTGAACATTGTGTCACTAATGATATTACCTGTAGATAACAAATGGAGAGCAAAAATGAAATCAATATCAGCTTTTTTCAATAAAAGGCTAGTTGTTATTGTTTGCTTTCATATGGTATAAACAAACTGAGTTAAGTAAACTTAACGCGTACCTCCGTCTTCAGCAACACTTGAAATTAATTTGATTGCCTTTTCCACTAAAGAATATGAAATGCCGAGATTTCTTTGCTTTACAAGAATGGTTTCGGCATCCAATGAGCCTTTGGACTTCTCATATTTCAGATAGGCAAGGTCATTGAGAAGAACTGCAATTTCCACTCTAGATGTTTCCAGAACAAGCAATGTACACCTGGCAAATGATTCAGCTAAGGTAAGGAAAACTGGAAAAGTACCACCTGATCTGACAAGAGACAAATGGTATTTGATAACTTAACATGGGCAGCATACCTGTCAGCTGGAAGAGAATCTTGTGTTTCGGGCAAATTCGTTTTCCCGATAAGCCACCCTTCACCAGCAATACACATAACAGACTCGGCCAAAATAAGAGCCTCCAGCCTTTGATGTGGTGCTGGATATCAAATTCAATCAGATTGGTGATCAGATATAACATTGTAAAAAGGAACAACTTAAAAAAATTACTACAAAAAACACATGAAATGGACACAATTTTTCTACAGACTTATAGAATGTGTAAAATTGTCATAAGTTGTTCATCCTTATAAGCATATAAAATGAAGTTCACAAATCACATATATTAAGACTAGGAAACATAAAGACAATAAGCAATTATTCGCTTAAATTTGTTAAAAAGATGTTTGCCGTAATAAACGTGCAAATGTTATTACTTGTCTACAATTGAAACTGTAGACATATTTTATGTTTCTGCATGTTGTGTGGAAATTTTCTCCTACAATTATACAAGTGAAACTCTAACAACATTTTTGTCTTTCTGTGTGCTTATGAATGTGAACATCATTAAATGTTTAAGTGTGAACAATAAGAGGACTATTTGATTTCTCGATAGAAAAGTGTGTGCAAATCACGATTTTGTAGTAGTGACTGGAGATAAAAGAAATAACATATTTGATTTGTGGGTGGCCAACAGGTCATAATCAAACACACAGTAACTTCAACCTACCAACACGATTTTGCAGAACTGCCACAACACCTAGATGTACATAGGTTGTCCAAGTCGTGTCGCTCATTGTACGGAGAGTTTCATGGATAGGTGCCTGCTAGTACCAAGCAAGCAATTACTTTACAATCAGAACCAAGAGCACCAGAGGGAGTGCCTCTTTACATTACATCTCCGCAAACAATGATCTAACCAATAAGGCAATAACAGGGCGTATGAAATAGTACTTGAATAATGTAATCATAGCACATTTCATTTTCAATAATGAAGCATACATACAGCATATGTAGAGGATAGGATCGATGATAAAAGGTGAAGCGCCTCAAATTTTAGTGCATTGTGAGACAAAGCAAACTGCTTTGCTAGTACTGTCACCTGCAACAAGGAGCGATGGATAATGAATAACAATATATTTTTCCAAAAATTTAAAACACTATGATGTTCCAATACTTGGTGCTTACCACTGATGACAATTCCGAACAATACTCTTTGGTAATTCTGTCCAGGGAAAATTGACTTATATTCAACTGAAGGAGCTTCATAGTTAGCTGTATGGTATGTGAGCCTACATGGGTTTTAGAATGATTCTAAGTTGAAAAATAACTTGAATATGGAAAGAGGCATTATCTACTAAATCATACCATCTAGTAAATTACACATCTGTGAAGCTAGAACGGTCATGCCTCCAGACTCGTAAAAGATTCGAGTCCCCTCCTTGTGGGCTGCTGACACCAAGTATAAAAATTCAAAGCATTCTTCAACAAGGGCTGGTCCTAATCTGTAGTTCCAAACAATAGCATTAAGTGAAACGTCTAATTAGAAAAAACATCGTTTAATTACTGAATTATTTGCAATATACCAAATACATTTGTATAATGTGAACATGATTGAAGATGATAAAACCAAGACATTCTTCACTGCTTACTCCTTAGAAAGAACTTCAAGTACGAGTGGAATCTTTTTGACCATATCATCAGAAGCAGCAATATTAGGAACCCGACAGAATGCAGCTAAAATTGTAACAGATAGCTGTAGATAAGCATCCTGGTTATCTTTACGATTCTCAGTTGAGCTTCCTTTACCCATCCCTGTCATAAATACACACAAATAAACATATTAAATACTACATTCATATTTTTGCCTTCATCTTAACAACAAAAAAGGAATGGGTATGATGGCTTGAATAAGTGTTTGAATTATTTGAATATGTTTCAAAGACAGGCATGAAACCCACAAATTTAGCTTTGTCTCGAATCCATGCCCATTGTGATTCCTACCACTTAACCAAGCTTCCTTGCATCCAACAATTAGAAAGGGGCCAATTCTTCAAATTGTTGGTCCATAGCTTAACATCCAAAAAGAGCACCAATTTAAATGAAAATGTCATATCTAACAAAAAGGTTGATTTGTTGTAGTGTCATGCCTACCACAACTACCATATATTACCCAACTAGCGTGTGGTTTTGTCGACCACACAACTTCTTCCCACTTGAGCATCCGCTGGTGGAGAGTTCTTCTTCATAGACAACAAATTTATAGTAATATTACAAATTTACTCCTACATCTTACGCATGCTTTGATGTAATGTCAATATTATCAGAAAACAATTATTTCATTGCATATGAATCACTTTTTCAACAATAAATTGCATAATTACAAATTGATTACATTACTTCATAAATCAAGTAGGAGCTGTTTGGTCGGAAGACAGGAATCATTATGTGTTTATATATACATATACGAATGGGGGAATAGATTTTCTAATCCCACCAACAATGATGGGCTTTGAATATGCCTAAAGAAGTGGATTTGATTCCCATTTTTCAAACCAAACCCATTATCCAAACTAATTGGTAATCAAACCCATTTCCCATTCCCATACCCATCAACCAAACACCCCCTATTTTAATTTATTTATTGGGACTAACCAACTAGCCTTGTTGGGTTTTGGATATGCCCAGAGTCGTGAGTTTTAAAACCAAACACTTTAACTAATAATGAAACTTATTCCCTCATTCCAAACCCACCAAAGACCCCTAAATCTTAATATATATATATATATATATATATATATAAACTTTTATCAAAATCTTCACTAATCAATCAAACCCATTAAATCATTCCAAATCCACCAACCAAACACCCCTGGAACTTGAAAAAAAAAAAAAAAAAACTTTCACCAAAAACACAACTTTTCAATCAAACCCCATTGAATTATTCAAAACCAACCAACCAAACACCCCCAAGAATCATAAAATAAAAAAATAAAAAAACAAAGTTTAGTACCGGTACGAAGAAGGCGGTCCAAGAAAGTGTGACCAACAGCATTATAAACCCTGAAAATAGAATCAAAATCATTGTTTTTGCAGAATTTAGTAGCAAGAAGAAGACCCGCGAACCGCTGTTCATCTCGGTCTCCTTTCAATAGCTTTATACAGTCTTCAAGTGATGGCCCAACTGTTTCTGCTTGCTGTTCCTGCATATATATATATATAAATATATATATATACCAAATAAACAATTATTATTTAGTAATTAATCAAGATTATTAATTTATGGGTTTTGAAACTTGACACTAACCATGGATTGTAGCAATCGCTGGAGAAACAAAGGTTGGTTGTGGAGGGAGAAAGAAAGAAACTTCGAGAGGGAACAACAAAAAGTTTCACATGCTCGCGTTTACTAGAACTTCTGCTATATATATCCTTGTTTATTATTTACATTCGTTTATATTTTTTAATATATTTTTTAATATATATATTAAATTTTTTTTAAATCCTTCTAGCAGCATATTCATACATGTTTCCCCCTCACAATCCTTAAATTTTTTTAAAACATTTAACAATGTGATTGAAATCAATGTGAGAGAAAAGTAGAAACATATATGTTATCCCCATATATATATTTTTAACGGCCACCAAACACATAAGCCCGGACTTTCAACCTATTTTTATATTTATTATTTAAATTTATATTAACACATAATTTAAAATAAACATAAATATTATACCATATATATATATATATTGTTTAACACAGATATACATAGAGAAAGAAACTTACAAAATATATGCACAACGAAGAGACGAAGATTATTATTAAGAAAAATACTTTCTTTTTTTGTGTGGGATATATTATGAAGTGCTTAAGGAGTTTAAAGAATTTAGATTAAGAGAATCGGAAAGGAAATTTAGCCTGCCATTGATGAAAGAAAACTTGATATTATTATTGTAATATTATATATATATGGGTTAATTACAAGAATGGTACCTGTGTTTATACCAAAATCACACATTTAGTACCCAGTAAAAAAAAATTACGCGAATAGTACCCATACTTGGCAAAATTGAACAATTGAAGTACCTCCGGCTAACGGAGTCAAACTTTTCGTTAAATCTGGTCACATGTTAGGCACGTGCAAGGGTAAAAGTGTCTTTTTCATTAAATAAAGGGTAAATTACAAGAATGGTACCTGTGTTTATACCAAAATCACACTTTTAGTACCTAGTAAAAAAAAATTACGCGAATACATATAATTCAATTATCATCATCATCATCATCACCAGATCCTAACATATCTCTTTAACCCTAACATATATACATATAACTCTATAATAATATCCAGAAATCATAAATTTATATCTATATATAAGTATATACAGATCTCTCTCTCTATTTGACTATATATATATACACCATAAATGTATATCATATTTACACCATAAATGTATATCTATATACCACTGCCGGAATCCGCCGCCGACTTCGTTTTCAGATCCACCATTACCGCCGGCTTCGTTCTTCAGATCCACAATG
>JAOXNX010000035.1:23260126-23270615 GCA_028566075.1 Solidago caesia | reverse complement strand
CTATTACGCTATTACTCTATTAATAGAGTTTTATAATATTTTAGTCCAACTAGTGTTATAGCGTTATAACGTAAATATCAAAATAGCGTTTTAATATTATAGCGTTATAGTGTTATAGCGTTATAGGTTATAACGTTATAGCGTTTTATCTTCTAAAAATCACGCAAACAGCGTTTTATTACAGATAGCGTTTTATCATACTCTGTAACATCAAAACGATTTAAATACTTCTACTACTACTGATTCAAAACTCCATAAATATAAGGAAATCATCCATGAAACATTCCTTACAAAACCCACTTATTTTCTCATCCAAAAACACTTCCTTTTACTATCAATCACCATAATCATCATTTTGCAAATTTTGAGCTATAAATAGAGCAGTAATACAACTAGTAAATCACAAGGAAATTACCTATAACACTTGAAGATGATGAAAGGTTATGAATTCTTGCTCAAATCAATCACCAAAATAACTTCTATTTGATATTGATAAACCGCGGCTTTGGGTTTCTTCGTGACAAGGAATTTGCAAATGTACGGATATGTTTGAATGAATTTACAGAGGTCTTATCCTCTTAAATATCCAGCCCCTTTATTTAAGTTTCAACTATTGGCAAGAATGGTCCCTCTAATATATAACTTATCACATAAAGCTTTAATTTATTAACTAAAACTCACACATCGTTATTAAATTAACGGGAACACTAACACGGATTTTTCTACTTATTTGACACACTTTAATAAGTCACTACTTATTACCACATAAAAACCACATAGCACATAATCACAATTTCTACTAAATATTCACTATTAACGGAAGGCCCATGTTTGACTAACAGTCAAACTAACGATAAGGAAATAAAGAAATCGGGATGTTACAAATATGGCAATGAAATATTATTAATATTAATGATGACATATTGATAAGAATGAGATAATGTGTTGCAAATAGGTATGTGTTAACGGGTCAGGAATTAAAAAAAACACAAACTTTTTGAAGGGAACATGTAGTATTCATTTGGTTAAAAAAAATCAATGGTAAAAAAAAATCAAGTTGGCATGTGCCATTTAAAAAACAAAAATTAAACTTTTGTGTGAAAGTTGCCTAAAATTTAAAATGAAATTTTTAATGTAAAAATGTCAGAGATCAAAACTTTTGGTGTAAATAAAAAAAAACACTGAAAAAGAAAAACAAGTGGTAAAAGAGTTAAAGAAAGGGCAAAAAACCGGTGGTGGTATGAAGTTACTGTAGTTTTACCAGACTATACTAAACGAATGGTTAAATAATATATCATAAATCTTAAAAGCCAAACCAATAAATAATAAAAATTTCAAAATACAAAAAAATACAAAAAAATAATAATACAAAAAAATTAAAAACAAAAAAACAAAGGAATACATGGACCCCTTGAAAAAAAAAGTTACTATTTTTTGCTCGGATTTCAATACTTTTGATTTTAATATATATATATATATATATATATATATATATAGGGGAGACGAATATAAGATTGTTTCATACCTAAGCTTGAGGAGCCCCTCACATTTTTGTTTTTTAATCATTAAAATACATGGGGACCAAATCATTTATTTCTTTTACAAAAAATATTAAAATATTAGTAAGTGAGGGGTTCTATACCTAAGCTTAGGTATGAGACAACCTTATATTCACTTTTGTCATATATATAAGGATTTTTCTAATGATAGTCTTAGGTGTTGTCAATAACCTGCATAAAAAACTTGTTCTTTACATATAAAAATCCCATTGTTTGAATTTTATGATAAAAGTACAACTATTTTATGCATGTTAAGGCTCTCATTAGCAATTCGTTAATAATAATATTAATATTAGATGTGATATCATTAAATTAATATTGTTATATCTCTACACTCAAATAAATCAGTTACAAAATTAAAAAGCTATTTGTTGTCTCATAATAGCAAAATAAAAAATAACAAACTATTATTGTTACACCCAAACTATGATGAAAAATTGCAAAAATATTTGCTTAGATAATAACAAAACTAAAAATAACAATCTATTATCACTACATCCAAACTAAATCAAAGGTAAAAGTCACAAAAATGTTTATTACCCTAACAAATCATTACATTGCATTTTTGAAATTTTCAACGTTAAAGAACACATTCGGATTTACTAGAGGGGTACCCATGTAATGCGGCGGCTCTGAATATGTCGTGAAAAAACCCGTTATTAATATGGTGGTGGTGTTGATGGACTGATGGTTGTGGTGATGGGACAAATGGCTAGACCGGACCGGAAAGAAAAAACCAGATTTTTTTTTAAATAATTAAACATAAAAACAGAATTTGAAAGATATATGTATTAAATACGCAAAATAATAACATGCATAAGTGCCTCCATAGCCAATCAAGCCAACCTTTAACTACACAAAAATAATTAATTTATTAATTTAATTAATAAACACTCTTAATTAATTAATGGTGGAAATATAAAAAAATTGGCTAATCAATATATCATATTAAGAAAGGCTAGCATTTCAAGTTTATAGATGAGAAATTTGATATTTATTGAAAAAATAATGGATTATTATTATTTTTATGATCGAAGATTAAGGGATTATTACTAATTTTTAGGTGACTTTTGATATCCTACTAGTTCATCTCTCATTTCTTTCTTATTTGTATTCTTATATCTTCTATTATAAGTAACAAATAGTATTACCTATCTAAGCTAATCTTACATTAACAAATTTTTCTAGCAAACATATTATTTCTTTGTTATTTTTCTTTCTAGCATATCCAAAAAGTTACATAAAAAGAAATATACATCAATTAAAATAAAATAAAAAGTCCAGGAAGTAAGTACTAAAATACTTTACGAAATACCTGGTGTTCGTTCGACAACATACTCCCACCAGAGACCTGTGATGAGTAGATCCGTAATGTGGTTGTACACTACCCGTGTTATGTCATACATGTCATGTATTTTATTTATTTATTTTTTAAAGAGAAATTATTCTACTCATACTTCTAAACTAACCGAATACCAAGGATGAAACTCAGGAATCCTGAAATTACCCCAAATAAAATAACATGCGCACACAAACACACACACAAATGTTGAACTCAAAAATATATATTTTCCCTATAGATACAACTTATTTACCAGGGTCAAAGTTCACAGTAACTTCAATATGGATAAAGGTGATATACAAAAGTCACTCTGACAAAAAAGGATATATAGATTGAAATAATTTGGAACTTGGAATAACAATTGCGATGCTTTAAAACAGGCTACTACAATATGAAATATATTTTAAATTAAAACAAAAAGATAAAGCACCATGGTAAGCGAAGTACACGGTTTTTTGATATACTCGTATAATTGACTTGGTGAATTGGTGAGAGATAGAACTTAGACAATACCATGTACACGAACATGATAAGGTGGCCCTCGACAGACGATTGGCTCATCGGGTGAAGTACAACGTGCACGAGCTCTGAGAATGTCATTCGGGTCATCTATTACCGCAGCAGCTAACAATGTATATTCACCAGGAACCATGAAATAAAGAGAGAATGAATGTTTAACTTCCTCAAGTGGAGCAATCTCCACCATCACACCAATCAATGTACCTGGCATAGAGAGCAAAACCAAACAAATGATTCATAATCGCACGGTAATCAAATATCGGTCTTATTTGGTTAGGCTAGTTACCTCCTCGTCTATCAGACTCGCAAAAGAAATAATTGGATAAACCTTTAACAACAATATATGCAAATTGCATAAAAAGGGAATGTACATTAGTCCGATTTCTAATTGGGGTAGTGATCTTTTCAAAAGTTGCTAGTATCATTTAGGCGAATCTTGTAAATTAAACTGCTTTAATTTACATATCAGCAATCATTCTGGGGAAGAGGTCAACATGGTCAAATATCAGCTGCCATATCTTCATTTTGAGAGGGTAATCGCTCAGATTGCCTAAGATAAAAAAGATGGCTACATTAAATCAAAAAATTTAAACTACATTACATTTTTATGGTTGGAAACAAACTTTGTCACCCGAAATGGTAATCCACCCATACCATGTTACGTATTTATGCAATTTGCCCATTTTGAAATCCAAATAGTGCATGAGGGTGAGTCTTACCGGCCCATAGTACTATAGGATTTTTGCCATCAATGCAGTTTTCACCTGCAACATCCCGGCATGTGATACTAAGGCTCATCTTAATAGAATCCTTTGTGTTATTTCGAACCAAAACTTCCATGGGAGTCATGTCAGTAGCCAAAATAGAACCTTTTATTGTAGGAGAATCAACTTTTGTAATTAATTCTTTATCAACTTCTCGTGAACGACTATTAGCAAGCCTAAAACCAAAAGTCAAAGGATCCGGCAGCAAGACGTCCATTATTGATGTTTGAAGTGCTGCTTGTGTGGCATCCTTGATATGCAGTTCTCCAGCGCTGTTACGGCCCGAATGCCACCTCACCTTTATCTTGGCAATCAAATCCTTAATAGAAGCACTAACTTCGGCTTTTGTTCTAACTCCTCCATTTGATTGTGATTTGTTATTAATTAAAACGGAACCATCAAGGACAGGCAACTTAAAATGCTCTAATGGTATGAGTACTCTTGAAGTATAATCTCGGTCTATCCTTGTTTTAGGGTAAGTGAATTCAGATGGCTTGTCGTTACTTGTATTCTCCAGCTGGACAGAAACACTAACCTCAAACATGACATCAGTAGGATTATGTAACTCGAATTCAAGAAACTTTAATCCCCAACTTCCCCTTAATGGGTCAATTTTCATTAATCTACCAATATGGGTATCCAATACATTTTCAGAGTTTTCTCCAACAAGGGCCGGGATTTCCATTGACAGCAAGCGGGCTTTCATGAAAGATAGCCCTTGCAAAACACAAATGTTTAAGGGAGTGACTAGGCGGCGACCAGGGGGCACTACACCGCCATCTTCTGGTAGCTCTCCATTGTTTTCAGTAGGCCCTGATGGAAAACAGAAAGCAAGTGGGCCAGGGTAGCTTGAGAACAAATTTGAGCTAGAGTAACAACACAGATCATCTCAATGTCAAAATTGTGGGTGTTGAAGTAACACGTGGAGGTGGTCACTTGGACTCATTTACTTATGAACGGTATGATCGGGTTTCTATATTATCTTAAGCTGGATCATACAGATCAAAAGTTGCCTAGAGTGTTATTTTAATACTTAACATCACCTAATCATTTTCATGCAGAAATTGGTTTTTTGTTGAATTAAGTAACGTTTGTAAACATTTATGACAAACATTATCTCATACAACCTAAAGGTTGTTGTCTCAGTCCTGTTTGGGACGAAGTGTGATCATAATAATGTAAGAATAATTGCCTTTCCAAAAAAATTACACATAGAAAACTTGACTTTTTTGGATAAAAATTGCATTGGCTCAATCCAACCTGTTTTGACCCACACCAAATTACCCATTGAACCATTACCCAAACTATCCTCCCAGTTTTGCCACCTCAAGTAAAGCATTTGAAAGAATGGAAAAAATAATTACCTGTATAATATATAGATAACACGGGGCTGCTTCCATCTTTAACTTGCCTCATTGCACTTATAGATGTGCTCCTACAAGCAGTATCAGGATCCAACCCAAGTTGCCATGCTTTCAAGGTGACAGGGATAATAACTTGAGCACCAGGTTTTAATGGCAATGCTGATTTCAAAGTTTCATGACCAATTGATACAACAGAATCTTGATTTTTCCCTGACAATGAGATATGTGCCTGCTCAACTGGAGCTGTGCCAGCATTAGACAAACTAATCCAAAGATCACGAATCTCACCTTCATATAATATTATAGCATTATCACCACCAACAATGTGTGAAACTAATAATGGTAGTCGAGGTATCACCATAATATTTGGAACAATTACAATTTTCGTCTTTAGCGACCCACGACAATTGAAAGGGTCACAAATAACTAGCCCTTGTGCTGCCCCAAGAAGTAAATTGTTAACATCTTTAAAAGAATGTTCAGTAAGAACACCAAAACAATGGACTATGCATCCAGGTATACTCACTGGGCCTTCTTTAGTAGGAACCCCGGATAAACTAAGTACTTTGGAAGAATTAGACGGAAGTGTTACACTAACAGGAAATGCATCAAAATTTCCAGAATGGACTGAGAGAAAAATACTGCTGACTATTAAGTCAAACCCGCAGGGGTTTGCTAATTCCACCAACACCTGGACTGGTTCACCAATAACCCAAATTAGATCTTGCTTATTGGGGAAGACTGAATCTTTTTTGCTAAATGGTGTGTAAATAAAAGGTCCTGATGGAGCCGATCCCGCCCACCAATCTTCTCGTTTTGGATTTCGTTTCATAATATCTGTCTGTAAGGAATGGAGTGGAAATGAATGCAACCTGGCAATCAAGACCAACATTTAGTATTTTTCGCTTTGTGTAACAGATGTTGATAATAAAATGGCTAAATGCCTAAATGCATAATCAAGGTAAAAAACTTCCAAATTTGTTCCATTTTGGGTGATTGGTAAACTTGGCATAGCAACACCACCTACCCAAAATAGAAAATGATGTAATTGGTGTATATCCAAGTACCTTATGAAAGGTAAAGCGGGATCCGAGCAATGAGTACCAGAAGGAAGGCGTCCAGCTGAATTATTAAGGGCACTTGCAAGTCCTCTTTGGCCGGGAGGTGTAATCAAAGGATAATAAGATCTTACTAGACGAGCAGCTGCACTCCATGCAGCAAGAGGATCTCCTGCCCGAACAGCAGACAGAAGTATCTCTTTTAGTACAATCATTTGTAATGTGCTCCACTGAGACTCAAATAGAGATACCACTAACTCATTATGCATCTTCACACCCTCGGTACTAGTTTCCTTGCATAACATAAATAAAAGTGAGCCAAGTACATACTAAACGTGCATGAAATATCACGAGCAAATTGAAACAAAATGGTGTTATAACTCACATTCAAAACATTGTGTTTAGGAATGGAAGATCTACTTTGAACACGGTAAGCTTTTGTTGTGAGTGCCAATACTTGCAAGGCGCTAGAAGCAGACAAATTACTTTGTTGTTGAAGATATAACTGAGCCACCTGTCTTGAGAAAAAGGCGGATTTTCTTTGATAACCAAGATTTCCAAATAATCGAGCTATCTCAACATATAACGTCAGTTTATCATTTATATCGATCAGAGATTTCCCTCCATCTGAGGCATTAGTCAACAGTTCAACTACTTCATTAACCAGTTCCGGTCTGCCCCAACACAAGAAAATCTCAAGAAACATCAACTAAAAGAAACTTAGCTCACACGCATATCAAAATATAAACACAGCATAGTACCTGCAGAGGAATCTTGCCAATTTCAAAGTAGCTTCAAGTTCAAAACTGACAGGCGAAACCCTGCGAACAATAAGTGCAAATATTCCATTTTAAGTATGTTGATGATGTAGGTACAGTTATGCTGCTTAACGATGCATTCATTTAAATTCAAACATCATGAAGACTTTTTTTTGAGACGTTGTAAATATCTTTTGTTATCTAATTAACATAAAAATTTCTATTGCAGTACCATATACAGTAGTATATACTTAACAAATTAAGACAAACAAAATTATTATGTTTCATTAAGTAGATATTTATATGAATGTAACAATAGCAGAAAACAAAGTACCCTTGAGGATTTTCTTGTATAACCGATTTCCGATAATGCATGATGACACCATTGTATCGATACTTGACCTCATTCTGTAAACCTGGATCCTTTTTCCCAGCTTTACTCATCTGTTAGAAAATGTGTGCATAACAGAAAATGCATCAGTGTCTATGATATGCGAAGATTTTACAAAAACACATTTTACAAGTGAATAATGTAAGGAATAGAAAACATTTCTCCTAAGTTCAACTTTGGTATTGCTTAAAGCAATAAACATGGATCGTAATGGTTTTGTTTATATAACTTAACTGTGACCGGAAAGATTATGGACCTATTGGCTTCAAATAACAACAAATCTAATTTACAATGACTTATGTATCTTTAAGTGTTGGATGTGTTTACCAGAAAAGCACAAACACCACCTTCCAACGCGCCGGCATACCAGAAATAATCACCAGTCATCCTAGCAAGTTCTAATGCAGTAGAATAATGGGAAGTAGCATCAAGGGGTGATCCAGCAAGTAGACAATAATCGCCTATGGCTTTTTGGGCTCGGGCATTTCTTCTCTTTTTGGCTTTGATTGCTTGAAAAAATTGCTGATAAAAAAAAAAGTTTGTGTAAGTTACTATTATAAAGAACATCGTCGAGTAAAAGGAAAATGAAATAATTATAATGACTAGGACACCTAAAACAAAAACCTCCTCTGCACTAAGACTGGCTTGTGAATCTAAAGGTGTCTTTAGAAGGGTTCGACCAGATTCTGCTTCAACGACCCACTTCTCAAATTCCATTAGAAGTGAAGCAGCAATATCTTGCATCATTGTTTGCAAGTGAAATTCCTGAGCTCGCTTATTCGAAGGAGGAAATAAAACCAGTTTATTCCCTTTATTACGTTCACCTTCTAGCTGCAATAGGAGATAACCGAAACAAGTTAGCCAGTTTTTAACCTTTTGATGTAACAAACGTTTATCATGTATCAATGTACTTAAGTAACCATCTATACCATTTATGAATGTTGACACACGCCCGTAACAATTTTTACAGGCTAATATGCTATGGGATTTATCTACACAAATCGGTAAAAAAAATAAAAATGATAGTTTGTTATACTATTTCGTATACTATTTCTTGCCGTTCACTACATTTTAGTACAATAAACTTCATGTTGGCTTGTGTTTCCAATACTATATTCTAATTATAAGATAGTCTATCTTTTTCAACCTTCAGATGCAACAACCATTTGTTCTGTTATCAATATAGTAACTAACCTAATTAAACCTGTAGGTAAAAATGGCGATAGGCACGTCACCATTTATCGATTAACATGCAATAGAATGTCACTTGGATAAATTGGTCATGTAAATAAAAGTTTGTTACGTAAAAATGTATAAGAAAATAGTTTATCTCATACATCCATCGACAATTTGGTGACGGTCATTACATTTTGTTGTTGTTCATTAATTACTTTGTAATTGTATATACAACACCTGAGAATCGGCTGGAGAAAAGGCGAAACAACGACAAACAAGAGAAGAAGGGAATTCTTTACAAGCCAAACCAAATTGAACAGCAACACTATCAAGATCAGGAGAAGAAGGACAATGACATATTCCAATAACACCATGAATTTTCTTGTAAGCTTGGAAATCCTCCCAAGGACACGGTGGCGATCCACCGATAACGTATTTAAAACGAAGGGTGCCACCGGTATCCCAAGGCAGTTGTGAAAATGGTGATTTATGGCTTTCTGTATAGAATGAACTAATGGATGAAAGTTCTATAATGTGGTGACGTCCAAGCATGGAAATGTAGGTTCGGAAATGGGTCGGGTTGATCGTTCCGATTGGGATCACGGCGACACGGATCATGGAACATGTTTCTATACTTACGTCCGGTTCCATTGATTTGATGCTGGTGGGGAAGATGGTGTTGAAGAATAATTTATGGTTGGGGAGAATATAAAAGAGAAAGACAAAAGTTATATTTTGTTAAATTTCAATTGTAAAAACATATAAAAATATTATATTTTAACCTTTTAAGTTATATTCTATATATAGATATAGATTAAAATTAAATCGTGTTCGTCCCAAAAATAACCCATTTTTTTATTCTTTACCCTTGACGTGATTTAATATCAAGGTCTCAATTTCTAATAATAAAACAATATTTAATAATAAATTTAATTTAAAACATATTTGGTTTCCTCTTATATCGTTTAAAATATAATATGTTGTAAAAATTCAAACATACCATTATAACGTGCTTATTATTCTTTACATTTAGATGTAATTTTTTTTTAAAAAAACTAAGTCGGGTCATGTTAATGTATGATTATTGGTACAACTATACGTGGAGATTTAACGTAAAGGTTATGCATATGCGTATTTACATGTTATTTACCTTTTTCGTGTGCTTATTTATCTATATTTCGATATAATTTTCCGAAAACTAAGTCGGGTCAAGTTGATGTATATATATATATATATATTAGGAATCCCTAAAAGGTCAATAACCTTTAGGAACTAGTAAATTAAATTAAAAGGGTACTTTAGTAAAATCATTTATCATTTACTATATACATGTTATTTACCTTTTTCGTGTGCTTATTTATTATCTATATTTCGATATAATTTTCTGAAAACTGAGTCAGGTCAAGTTGATGTATATATACATATATAGGGAAACAATATATTAGGAACCCCTAAAAGGTCAGGAACCTTTAGGAACTTTTAAATTAAAATTAAAAGGGTATTTTAATAAAATCATTTATCATTTACTATATAATTGCTTACACATGTTCATATGACT
>JAOXNX010000035.1:23210462-23230546 GCA_028566075.1 Solidago caesia | reverse complement strand
CTTTCGCAAGGAATCCCAAGAAGTTGGTGGATCCATGGGTGGTGGGAGAGAAAGAGAAGTGGGTTTCAGTTAAAATGATGTGTTTTAGTTAGGAAAACATTTGGAATTGTGATGGACCGACAGATGATTAATATAATAAGAATTTTTTTATATTTTGATTCGATAATGATAAAATGTTTTAAATAAAAATAACCGCGTCTTAGAAAAAAATTTAATCATATTTTACTACGAGTTAAAAAAAAATTTCTTTATTTCTAACCTTACAATTTTTATGTGTTCAATTACTTATTACTAAAATCTATGAAATATATAGATAAGTAAGTTTTATAAAGGATTTAATATTATTTATCTGATACAAAAATTAATAGTAAACAAACAAAAAAAAAAGAGTAAAAAATATAAATAATCCCTCCTTACAATGATAACTTTGTTTTATTTAATTTTAACTTTAATGAGAATATAAAAATTATATTCCTTCCATTTCAATTCAAGCATCTATGTTTTTATTTTGGATTTTTGGGATATTCTAAGATAAATGTCCACCTTCAATTTTAACCAATTATAAGAGGTTTTAGTTTTAGTGGATATAGATGATATTTTATTAGTCCGACATTTAATTTGTACCCAAAAAGTAATATATTTCAACGTTTCAAATGACAAAACATATATGTGACCTGACACAACAAGCCTCCTTAACAACCTTTAAGTAGTGGGACTTGACTAGTTGACTATGCCGTTGTTTACTACACTAAGAGTCATATTTTCCTAAGAAATATGTTGCCAACGCTACCTGTAAAACCTTTGATGTCGTCGTGAAAACCACCATTTGGAAATACCAAGCGAGGTTACTTTCAACTCTACCAAGCCACGGACGGATACACTAGTCGACGACATCAAGCTTCTCTCGTTTCTTGGACTTCAAATAGAAAACGCCACTTGGTTAGATTGGATTTGTTACCCATGGCCCCTTATTTCGTTGTGTAATCCTAGAATGTAGTTCTTACTAGCAACTTGCTAAAATATAAAAAATTGAAATAAACAAAGAATCATATCACTATAAGAAAGAAGGAAAAGAAGAATTGTATCAATAATTGCCAAACGTTCTAAATTAATTGTAAACATTTACATTTTAATCTGCCTTAGAAAATGTCGACAACACTATAATTATCCGTTTTGAAAGTATAACTGCATTGAATCAAATCGAAAAATGAAGTGAACACTCATGGTTCTTTAGTACGTAAAACAATAGTAAAAAAAAATAATCAAATCAAGGACCAAATAAATAACACGTATCTTTCAGATCACTTTATATATTCCCACCAGCAAGCAATTCACGGGTCTTAGTAAAATTACTGACCAAACACCTTGCTTATTTTATACTCCATAGGCCCTTATCTTACCTTTTTAATCTATTCTGGAAACAAGTCCAAAACTTTTAATTCTTTCAAAAAGTTATTCGATTTTTAACTACTTAATTTTGGTCATTTCCAATTCATTTGTTACATACTGTAACAGCACAAAAATAGTTATCGATCCAACATTTTTCTTCAAGTGATGCGCCTAAAAACAAACATAAGAGTGTCGGACAGCTTGAGCATGCCGCCCGACCCTGAACACCTGTGATATCAAGCATCCCATGCCCAAAACCGCATGACACCTAGCCACCATGGTCCATACTGGGTACTCTAATACAATGTCAAATTTTCCTAAACAATCCATCCACAAGAAAATAAGAGCCACATGTTTATATCATAATAAATTTCAATATAACATTAATAGGGCCTTAAAATCTTGAATAATGTACTAGTTCCTGTGGTCAAAGACCAAGTCAACTATCAAATCAACAACATTGATGTCTCCTTAGTTAATAAATTACACACCCTCCTAATTCTCAAAAATCTTTGATTAGTAGTAAACGGTAGTCATGGCACAATGAGATCTAACCCCACTTTGTATAAAACTTCACAACTCAGAATAGTTGACAATTTACATGTTTTTCTACTCCAAAACAATGACACCGTCCCCTTGCCTTTTCTCATTTGACTTATCGTGACCATCTGCATCGGGTAATGCATCTTCCATTGCCACATCAGTATTTGCAGTCCCATTGGCTGGACCGGCTTCACACTGAGGTGGACTTGAACTTGCCACATTACCATTGCTTTTCTCATTTTCAGTTTTTGCAGGGGTTAGGATTTTGCAGACTTCTTGGTGAATCGTTTCTAGTGGTTGAAGATTCTTTTTCAGGTTAAAAGTTACAGGTTTGTTGGCCATATACAACTCTACTGAATCAAGTGCATTTTCTTCAACTACCTTGCACATCTGCAAATGTCAAGTAACGGGTAAGTTTTACAACGGGTCAAAACATGTCAGGTTGACCTTTTTTTTTGTCTTGCTAAAATGATTACAAAACCCATATATAGGCATATATAAAATAACAATCCAATTTTAGCATGATTTGGCATATTATTAGGTACCTCATTATAAATATGATTTAGGATACTAACTAGTTACCTTTTTATAAATATGATTCGACATATTAGATAGTTACCTCGTTATAAAGGCGGGCCATGGCCAGACGATCTGTTTTATCATCACAGGCAGCTGCCGATATTTCTTCTGGGGCTGTCCAAATACATAGATATATCTTTCAATAAAGACAAAATAATAATATAAAAAAAACCACAATCATTTTCATTATATTTGAACACTTACATATAAGTTCAATTTTAGGCAATTGACTAATCATCTGGGAAGATGTTTCATTGTGGTTTGCGGTTGGTCTGTCTACAACCTTTTGTTCAGTCTCCATATCATCAGTTCGAATCTCATTGGGTTTTTCATCACCCTGTTATGATGTTTGACAAAAAAAAAACAAATGAGCAAAAACACACAGTATTTTATCCAATTAGATGTATTTTCCTTTGACAGTTTGACACGTATTTACAATTATGAGACACTTTTTAGTAATAGAAAAACAATAATCTCACTAAACGCATGATCAGATCAATAGGTAGAATTTAGAAACTTACAAAGTACTCTTTTTGATATTCGGCATTTAGTCCTTTTTCGAGAAGTAGGACGCGCTTCTTGACAAACTCAACAACTCTTCTCTGCATCTCTCTGAAGTGATATAGAGCATTATTTGCAGCAGCAGAATCTTGTGGCTGAGAAACTCCAGGAGTAGCTGTCTGACCATCAAGACCGCCACCAGGGGCACTAAACTGAGGTTGAGAAGCTCCAGGAACCGTCAGGTTTACACCAGGGAGATTCAACTCTTGACAGATAACTTCTTGAATCCTCAAGTCCTTATCATCAACAATTGCTTGCCATCTTCCATAACCATGCCTTTATACAAAAAGGGAGTGATTAGCAAACAAATAAAAAGCATATCCTATAACAGATAGCTATATTGTTGAAAAGATTGTAAGGAAGCTTACTTCAATACAGCGCGGAGTAGGGTCCGATCATGCTCCTCCTTCCAGAATTTTAAACCTCTTAATCCAGGATACCGATATATGATGTCATCCGTAAAAAGGGGTGCAGTTGCATTCTCTGGACCCTTCACCTGTGGTAGTAGAAATCAAAGTCCCGCCAACAATTATGAAAATAAAAAAATTTGACACCAAAAAGAACACATTAAATTACTCTTCATAGTCCGTTACTCAAGGGCTGGAACTTACTTTATCTCTAACAAGAAGTAAGACTGCAATCCTGACAAGAACATCCTCTATTCTTAGCCCTTCTTTTGGAACACCATCTGCATTGAAGATTATTATAACAAAAAAAAGAATCAATTTACACATTAATGGGATCTTGATAGAGTGACAAAAACTCATGCCTTTAACTACATGTCACCTGAAAATGTCGCTGCATCTGTAATATCTTCAGAAATGTGTGACAAGAAGAGAGTTCCATAACTGCATAATATGCCAATAATAAACCAAGAAATACCATTTTCAATAATGCAATCTACCTGACGAAAATCTACGCAAAATTATAACGCTTCCAAAAGCAAAAAATCCATGGATTCTCATCAAATTCGGTATTCAATCATTCTCCATTATTTACCTTTTCCTCCCATTTAACATTATATTTTTCCAAATATCACCATCCCAAAACATATACCAATACCTATCTTTATAATTAAAATCATGAAAGATACCAAATCAGATATAAGAAGTTGAAGACAAACAAGAAACTACCTTCACCCAAAAAAGTAGTTTTCAGATTTAAAATTAAGACAAATGTTTTAATTTTATAACCTTAAACTACACCTAGAACAACTTGTTATTAACTTAAACCCACCAGTTTAACACTCAATGTCAAATATGGGATTCTTTCTTCTTCTTCTTATTATTATTATATTTTTTTTTTTGGGGGGGGAAGTGAAATTTTTCTTACACTTTAATTTCCTCATAGCTCTTCTGCTTCAAGCGTGGAGTAAATTCAGCCCAATCAAAGTCTCCAACCCCAAATCTGCAATATAGTTTAGACAATTAATACTACCACAAAAGGAGACAATTAATACTACCACAAAAAGGTGGATGGCTCAGAATGTCAAATCATTGTATCTCACAAAAAAAAGTAACTTAAATATCTTTAATCATAACAAAACATGGCTAGACCTCATCAAGATTTGAACAAATTGGGCCCGTTGACTTTGATTGAAACCAAGTACTCTGAAGGCTCTCCCTTCACCTTCCATCAGGGGGAGTAGCTCGGCATTGTCAACTACAATAAAAGTTATAAAAAAGAGTCCATCACCAAAAGGTGTCACTTGTAATAGGGAGCTATGCAAGTTATTTTCAATATATCAAACTATAAATATATATATAATAAAAAGTGTACCACGTGTTTTCTTCCTGTTAGGCTTTCTCACGGGTGTTGTCCCGGCGGAATTCTCCCCATCAGATAACTCTGCCTCATAATTATCATCAGCGTCAGAGCTTACATCTTCCAATCCAGCAAGATCATCGTCTTCAACAGATACCATCTGAAAATTACCAAAAGAAAAGAAAACCCGGGTTCAGCAAATTCAAAAGATGACATAAATGCTGAAGTTATCATACGAATAGACCAACCTGCTTACGGCTTCTTTTTCCTTTTCCCATGGAATTAAATTCTTCAACTTTGTGCTCTTCATATCTGTCTTTTAGCAACTCTTCCCAATAATTTGACCTTTCTGGATTGGTTGCACCACTTTTGTTCTCCGATAAGGGCTCTTCCATTTCCTCTTCCATTCTTGAATCTGCCTCGTCAATGTACTCAAAATTCGCAACCTAATGATATACACAAGAAAAATAATCTTTAATCTAGCCATTTACTTGCCAATGATGTCAAGTTATGGTAAAACAAGGAAAACCTTAAATGCTTTCAAAAAGCCATCTTCTTGTGCTTCATCCATTGCAGCATTTTCTTCTTCAGTGTAGTCACGGTTAAGCAATCTAATGAGCCATTATAAACGTTAAAGCAAAAAAAGAAGAATCGTGAAAGTATACTTGACCAATAATAAAACATATATGGACTTTCCATGGTCATAATAAAGTTTTACCTATCTATTGCAGCATCATCGTAATGAATTTGTCTTGATTTCATAGCCTCATCATTTTCATCAGCAAATAATTCCTTTGAGCCATATCTTATGATGTCATCAAGCTCTTCCTACATTAGTAAGATAATCCCAAAAATGCATAGTAAGATATTATTATCAATGTAACATGTGTTTTAACCCATGGTTTCGTGCTGTATTGCTGTAAGATATACCTGGTTGATATTTTGATTTTTAAGCTTGCCAACCACCAAATGCTCTAAGACCATCTTCTTCTTGGTCATCTCCATCATCCTTTCTTCAATTGTCCCTCTCGTTATAAGTCTAAATATCATTACCTGTAAATTAGCAGATAACAAAATTCATACACAGATACATTATAAGTGGCACTTATGACCCATTCACTTATGAAATTGGTCAATTAGGATTGTCTTTTACATCAAATGGTCCAATTCAAAAAATATAGCTAAAAGAAGAACGGGTAGAAAGCTTGAAATCATACAAACTCTATTTTTCATGCATACAATGGCTCAATCATTTTATTCAAAGAGTCAGGCATTATTGTAATTATTTGTTTTCATAAGCAGAGCTAATGCATTAATTATTAATAACGAATCCAAAGGAAGGATAGAAAGTGTTTGTGGGTCAACCCAACCGATTCCATTTCAGCACATACCAAAAATGACCTGTTTCAACCAAACCCCATTAGACATGTTAACCAAACCTCCCATCTTTCCACCTTTAACATACAGTCATGCTAAGCATTCAACAAGATCAAATCCTTTATAACAACTTCTAACCTTATTTTTCTGTCCAAGACGATGAGCTCTAGCCATAGCTTGCAGATCGGCATGCGGATTCCAATCACTGTCATAAATAATCACTGTGTCTGCAGTGGCAAGGTTTATGCCAAGACCACCGGCTCTGGTAGATAGCAGAAAGCAAAATCTAGAAGAATTGGCAGCATTGAACCTATCAATTCGAACTTGCCGTTCCCCACCACTAACTTTTCCATCAATACGTTCATAAAGCCATTTCTGAAGAAACAGTACAATGTTAGATTTAGGTCAAAAAGGAAGTCAAGCTGGTTTACCATTCCTACCTTGTAATTGCAATAATCTTCAAGCAAATCCAGCATGTGCTGAAATTGTGTATATATTAAAACCCTATGTCCTTGCTCTTTTAGCCTCACCATCATTTTGTCCAATAGCTGCAATTTCCCAGAAGTCTCCAATAGTTGTCTAAAATATGAAACACAACAATTAATTGGTCTAGCTTATAAACAGTTCCTAATCACAGTAAACAAAAATGTATGATATTACTTGTAGAACTCATTGGTGTCTTCCGGTTCAACTCCCTCCAGCATGAAAGGGTGACAACAAAGTTTGCGTAGTTCCATAACCACATTAATTAGAGAAATCTGAATATTGAGCAACAAATATCAAATGTTTATTTTGAGCTCAAGACAGTATGAGAGTAAATACACTCCGAGCATTGTAAATTTACCTGTCCCCCTCCCCGGCGAGTTAATAACTGATAATTACGAGTTAAAATTGCCTTGTAATACTCTTTCTGCTTGCTACTTAACTCCACACGTAAAATGAGCTCCTTTTTAGGTGGTAGCTTTTTCATGACATCTTTCTTCACTCCTGTCATTTTTATCACCAAATCATCGCAAATGTTATTACAAAGTTTAAAGATTTGAAACAAAGCAAGCAAAAGTTTTAAATGTTTACTTCTTAGAAGATGAGGGGCCAACATCTTATGCAGCCTGGAAACCTGCTCTTCTTGATTAATATCCTTAAACTCTTCCTGAAACTCCTCCAAACTTGCAAACTGCACATGTTTGTATTAGAATAAAAGCCATAATTATATAATAATACAAACAGTTGGTGCTAAAAAGTAGGAGTAGAACTCACCTTCCCAGCATCAAGAAAGTGCATAAGCATGAAAAGCTCGTCCAAATTATTCTGGAAGGCATTCACAAATCATATTAAAACTAAAACCAAACTAGCATAATTAGCAGAATTTATTTAAAAGCCTTAATCGCCATGAACATCACTACTTAGAACAAACCTGAAGAGGGGTTCCAGTCAGTAACGTACGATGTCTGGTGTTGAACTGCTTTAGCGCAGAAAACAACTTAGAATCCTTATTCTTAAGACGGTGGCCTTCATCCACTATCTACACAATCGGAAAGAATTATGTAAACAAACAAGCAGATTATCTAAAACGTGTATTATGAAGTTCAAAAGGAGGTACCATGGTCTCCCAGTTGATTGCCTTCAATGACCCATTATCTATGTTGATCATTTCATAAGATGTCAATAGCACATCAAATTTTATCCTTTCTTGCTTACTTTCACCTGACCCATGACTTGACTTCTTCTTCTTGTCCTTCTTATGAGACTTGGGAAAATAAAACTCATATTCTTTAATTACCTGACGAGCAGCAGCAGTTCCAACATACATAACCTGCAGCAATTATCTAATAATTCTGAACAGCACAAAGTGATAACTATTTACTCGAACAAATAACTAGAGTTTCAAAAGATCTTGTCACTTACAACATTCATATGAGGTGCCCATGTGGCAAATTCACGCTCCCAGTTCCGCAATGTAGAGAGTGGAGCTACTACTAAATGTGGGGCAACATTCTCTTCATATAGAGAGGCTAGAAAAGCAATACTTTGTATCGTTTTTCCTGAAATTTGACAAGATGATTATTTACTGTAAGTACCAAAAATGTCAAAGAACTTGAAACCAAGGAAAACATACCAAGACCCATCTCGTCAGCAAGTATCACATGTGTTTGTTTAGACCATGAAAAACGCAAGAAGTTCAATCCTTCAAGCTGATATGGGTGTAGCTCACCTACGATTATACCAAAACACTCAAGCAACTTAATATACTATTTGATACTGTAAAAAAATCACATAATCAAAATAAATAGCGTACCTCCAGGAAGAAATTCAGGACTTTTTTCGAACTGCTGAAATTCTTTCGACTTCTTTTTGGGGTCAGTTAAATCATGAATGTTGCTTTTTTGCTTCCTTTGTTTGCGATATTTAGACTGAAGTCTATTAAAATTCTCAATTTGTTGTTGGAATGATGAGATATCTGACTCTGATTCCCAATAACATTCATCGTAGTTAAGTCCTACCCATTTAACATAATATTCCTTTTCTTCATCGTCTTGCCTGATTTTACCAATAAATTTCATACATTTTAGTCTATATCATCAATTAACAGGATTCTTGGACACTTCTACCTATTAGCTTATATAAAGAGTTTCAAAAGGTTCACCTGCAAGCAAGAACCCTATCAACCATTGTATATTCTGGCCTGATGGCAACAAAATCATCTTCTGCGTTGTTGCCCACAGGCATATGCTTCCGGAAATTGTTAACTTTTGTCCTTAAACGAGGCAGTTCCTTGTAAGCTTTTATAAACTCTTTTTCAGGCACCCTAAAATGCAGATGATTATGATATGTAAAACTAACATCTTAAATAAAAAAAAATCTTAGAATAAATGTAATGTTCAACATAACAACTATGAATAGATATACCATGTGCAGTGGAGATAAGATAGTCCTTTCCATTTAACAAGATATTGTTTCACGAATATCTGCTTTGAGCCCAGCTTGGAGGCGTCACTATCATCAGCAACAGTAGGCCGCATTTCACAGTCCAAAATCTTATCTATGTCATTCAGAGGATTAACCTGCGGGGAAATTCATATATCAAGCAAAATGTAGTATTAAGTGTGAAATGCAAACAGTTCAGATAATGTTATTCAATAACATACACATTTTGGACATCTCCAGGTGGTAGGAAGAGGTGCTTTAAGAGGAGGTAGCAAACACTTAGGATGGTATTCGTAGGTGCACGTTTCACATACGAGCAGATTCCCTGATTCACCACACGCATTACACGAATCTTCTTTCTGAAAATGACAAAAAAAACATAACACAACTGTTATCTTAGCATATTTAAGTGTAGTGAATATGTGACGTTCAGGATCTACAATATTACTAGAGTTTATAAAAGTGCAAAGTTCCCTAAATCAAAACGTACCGAATCATCTCTGACAATCTTCTCAAATTGCTCTGATTTCTTAGATTTACCAAGCAAGAGGTCTGAATCATCGTCAGATTCATCCAAACTATATCGCGGCCTCGAGTCTGATCTAACACGAAGTCTCTCAACTAAACTACTCATCCTCTGCAACATAACCCATAGATTACTACGTGTCATTCACGCACACAAAAAATGCGAAGGTAAATACGATAAAAGGTTGACTAATTTAAATAAATTAATTAAAAAAGCACATTTATTGGCTAACATAAAGGTAGTATTTAGTGTTGCCGGTGTAATAAAATACTTTCTTGTTGAGGTTCCTAAAAGATATTTACATATCATCAAACTGAACTATTGTAGTTGAGATCAAGTTTACATTAAAAAATCTAGGTAGAATAAAACTAAGAGCACGCCATAACTTTGTGCTTTCCGTAAAAGAACAACCGAGAGACAGGAAAAGAGATAGAGAAAATTCTAAAAGCCACCACAAGTCCACAACTACCATCAAACAGCAAAAAAGATAACATACACAGGTACACTAATGTAACCCAGTGAGATCAATTTAAGCCTTATCGGAAACCTTTAAAATAACCCTAGTAAACAACAGTTATAATGTTGTTGAAACCTTTAAGGTAAGCAAGTAATAGAAAGACCAATTATATTCTTCTATGCAAATTAAACTCTACAAAAAATCCATACCTGCGAACATGCAACTTTCACCTAAACGAATTGGAATGCCAACAGTTGCAACATACTATTAAATTTCATTAATGCATATATCAACAACTACATAAAAAAAATCAACAAATTTAAAGCATCAATCATAAGACTATCAAAAAGCAACTCGATACGTACCATGATAAGTTAAACCTCAAATTTCTCTCAAAGGGTTTACTTTACAACTAGCAAATTTCGATACACAAAGAACCCAACAATGTAAGAAGATCACACAACCCGAAAGAAATGTTGCATCAAAAATTACCAAGACGAAATTTCAAAATCAAAAAAATTGAAAAAATTCAGGGTTTCTGACAAAAAGACAAAATCCCACTTCAAAGATTCCATATATACATACCAATTACACGCTAAAATATAATCTATACAAATGTATCTAGCTCAACATAACAATTACAGAATCTTAAAAAGCAAGTAACTGTGAATCAGATAATAAATTCTAGAAAATGGGTTTTGCTTAAATTACCTGAAAACAACACCGATCTTGTAAAATTAGGGTTTCAGAGCACAGAGCACAAATTGCGCGAAAATTATACAACTGCAAGAAAATTGGAAGTTAGGGTTTACATCAAATCTATAATTATATAATATACATACAAGCGTACTATATTATTATTTTATACTATAAATTAATGAAGGGAGAAAGTAAGGGATAGATATAGATAATTTTGACCTGTGATGACCAAGATTCTGTGTTGGAATATGATGAATTTGGGGGAAACCCTGTGCGAACGATTACAATTCTGGTAATCTTTTTTATTTAATTATTTTTGTTTTTTTTTTCTTTTTGATGTTCTTTTAACCATTTTACTACTACTAGGGTTCTTTTTATACAAAAATAAACATGGATGTCATATGGTAACTAACGGTACGTTTAATTGAGGAAAATATCTTTTGTTTTTTATTTTTATTTTTTAAGAAAATATGAAAAATAAAAAATGCGATTAAATCATAGTTAAAAAAATTTTCCCAGAAAACACTGTTTTTCATTTTTCAATATGAAATTAAAAAACGTTTTTTTTTATTGTTTTCTACTTTTTATTTTCCATTTTCTAAATTTTAGAAACCTCAAATTATATTAACGCATCCGTCCCTCGTCACCCCTCGCCCCCGCCCCACCCACCCCCGCTCTACTCCACCTAGTAGATTTGAACATGTTTTCTAATATAGAAAATGAAAATAGCATTTTCTAGTTTTGAACGTGTTTTTAAAATTTTCATTTGTTTTCTAGAGATGGAAAACTCCATTTTCTAGAAAATTAGAAATGGAAAACTAGAAAACATTTTCCACAACTAAACACGCCCTTAATGTTTGGGTCCCAGTCGTTTAACCCGGAACTCAAATCGAACCAAATTATAAAAAACCAAAACTAAATTATAAAATGGTTTTGTTTGAACCTACTTACTTAACAAATTGATTTACGATTTGGCTTTTGGATTACCATATGCAAATTTGGGACAACCCGGGAGACCAGAATTACATATTTATATTTATATACAATATTTTACAATTCTGACACGCCTAATCAAACAGTATTGTGAAGTGTGAACCCAAATCAATAAACTTGATTAAGTGTTAATAGTATAAGACGACGTAGACTGTTACAAAAAAAAAAAAAAAAAGAGTATAAGTCGTAGATATGAGGTGTGGTTAAAGTCCACATGGGAAGTTATGCATTCAGAAGAAGACGTAAATCTGAGGTGTGGTTAAAGTCCACATGGGAAGTTATGCATTCAGATTAAGACGTAGCTCTGAGATGTGGTTAGAGTCCACATGGGGGGTTATGTATTCAGATTAAGACATTGACATGAGGTGTGGTTAAAGTTCACATAGGGGTTATGCATTTAGATAAAGGCATAGATGTAAGGTGTGGTTAAAGTCCACATGAAATTAAAGGTTATGCGTTCGAATTAAGATATAGACCTGATATGGGTTAATGTCCACATGGAGGATCACGATTTTATGGCAAATAACAGAATGTCGATGAGATTGTATATATATTAAGTATATATATATATATATATATATATATATAAATATATATGACAAAAAGAGTCGAATTATATTTGTTTCAATGATATAATAGTAGTTTATATATTCACTAAGCGCAAAGCCTGCCCCGTTGTTATCCATTTTGTAGGTGCAATAAGATAAAAAAAATATATATATACTTAAGATGTTTATATGTTAGGTTAAGTATCTGGCAGTGTATGTAACTTATACTTTTTTTCTACCGTGTGAAAAAAAATTTCATCCGTTTCATTGTATGTAATCAACCTGCTAAATTGAACGATTCATGTAACGTGTAACCTACTAAAAGAGTAGTCGGTTACCCTTTTATTTTTATTAATTAAAAAGATGACATGGCTTTGATGACATGGAATATTGATATCATATATGGCTTTTTAAATAACAAAGCAGATCTAAAATTTCCCATTTCAACTTTCAATCGGAAAACTTTCCCATCTCAATAAATCGGAACGAACACAACAATCAATCGGATCTAAAATCATCATCATCATCATGGATCTTGAACGAACACAACAATCAATCGAAAAACTTTCCCATCTCAACTTTCTCAAACCTCCCCACACACTCTCTCTTTCTCTCACTAACAATGGCTGGATCGGAAAACGAACACAACAATTCATTATCATCAGGTGAAGGCTCAAACCCATATCTTCAAATCCGTGTATCTTGAAGCGGGGTCAAAAATCATCATGAAATCCCAAATCTCAATCCCAATCTTCCCAAATTTGTGAGGTAGAAACCCTAAATTGAAACATGAAGAAAAAGAAGAAGTTGAAGTATAAACAGTAGTAGGTGTTAAAAGAGATAATAGTAATAGCCTCGTTGATGTCATTTTCCGTTTCACCATCGATTAACTTCTGCTTATCCGGCAACGAATGCTTCTCCGGTGAGTGATCTGGTGGTGAGGGATGATGATGATGATACGGAGATCAGGTGGTGGTTAGAGGTTGACTAGTTGCAGGTGGTGTTTGACGCTCGTAAGGTGGTTTGGAGCGTATCGTAGAGAAGACGATTAGGTAGAAGATGAAGTAGAGTTTGATAGATGGTTTTAGTTCATATATATATAAGTGTGTATAATTGATCTGCCATATAAGATGATCCGATGATGATATATGGTTTATGGTTTATTATTGATGAAGCAGAATTGTTGATGATGATATATGATGAAGATAATGATAGATATATGGTTTATTGTTGATGAAACACAATTTTATTGTTTTTTTATTTATTTTAAATATATTACGTGACATTCGATGTGGCATCTTATGTCACTTGACATGGCAGACAACTGGTACACATCATCATTCATCCGGTTGGTTACATGAATCGTTCAATTTAGCATGTTGATTATAATGAACCAGATGAAAGTTCTTTCACACAATAGAAAAAAAGTATAAGTTACATGCATTCCTAGATACTTAACCCTTATATATTTGATAAGAATGAGACTTGTATTTATTAAATTATGTGTTTAAAGATATAAGTTATTCTTTAAACATTTGATTTGATACTAAGATTCATCTATTTTGTATTAAAAATGAAAGTATGGTTTATAAAGTTGTATTTAGAACTAAACAACTTGTATTTGTAAAAAGAAAAAAGTGACTTGAATCAACATGTAAAAAAAATAGTGTTCCGGTGTTTAAATTTTAAATTGAAATCAAAGATCTTAATTTGCATTTTCATATTCTCTTATTTTTTTTGTTGAATCTTTCATAACTTTGTGTAACCTACAAATCTTCCGGGCATTTTTCATTCAATCTTTTTGATGAAGTTTGGCATATGATTCAACTTATATATATAGCTAGCTGAAAATGAAAAAGGACTTGCACCCATTGCACCCCGATGCTTCAATGATGAAACGATAAAGAAAATGATAGATCCTAATTAGCTAAAGGAAGAAACCGATAGAAGACATTTTTACTTCAAATAGAGGACCCAATCAAAATTCTTTAGATACATATTTAAAATTTGCATATCAATGTCGGGAGAATCTCAAGCCAACCGTCCAACCATGGAAAATGTCATCAAGGAACTTGAGATTTCAACATACAACATTCATCCTTCTCTTCACATACTTGATCACTAGTAGTAAATACTATGTTGGGCCATTATCAGTGTAAAGGAGACATGGTTTAGCTTTCATGTTATTTCGCAATATGTTCAGCACAAACCAGAACCTCTAATGAATCCTATTACATAATTAAATACATTAATTGACAACTCATACCTATAAATCTTGAGTTATATTGATTTATAAGATTATGATACAAGATCAAATTTTAGACTATTAATATAAGTGTTCACCCGTTGTATCTTGTATAACATTAAGTTTTAGACCATTAGTATAATGATTATCCATCTGTTAGCTTTAACTTTTAGAAACATGTGTTGTGTGTTTAATTTAAGCAAGTTGTTACAATAAATCAAGAAAATAGGTACCCAACTTTGATGGTTATGGTGTAATAATGAAATATCTTCAACAAATAATTGTACATTTACAATTTTTTATAGACAGAAAATTATTTTTTCCTCACTCTCTAAAAACAGAGGTCACATACAAAGAAATTAAGTCTATAACATGTTGATTCCTCACTCCAAAAACGAATAGATTCGTACCGGCAGACTTTATTTTTTTTCTATCAAATAGTCATACTAATAACTTAGGAAATTATGCCTATAATGTTTTGAACCCACAACCAAGAGGATGTAGGGAACCATCAATAATATTAGGCCAAAAGCTTGTTGGTCCTTGATTGAATATCTTACAATTTACAAGAAAACCTTGTGAAAAGCCTCTGAATGTCACTCACTGACATTGAATCAACCACATAAAACTTCAATTAAAAGAATTGGGTTTGAAGGGTAAGATGTTGGAAGGCATATAAAGGAGAAATTGCTAATGCTGATGGGCATATCACCATTGTTGCAAAAAGGTGGGATAATGAGTTTGTTCAAGGAGGTGAGCATATTTGGACAGAACTGGATATTCTTTTCAAGCATAAGCACTAGAACATTGGTCTTGTAGGCTATTCACTGTTGTAACGAATGGAATGAAACGATCATTGTTTACGAGCATGCATCTAACGGAGGTCTCGATGCGCATTTGGATGCCAGACTTATATGGATGAAATGTCTTGAGATAAACATCAATGTTTCAAGAGGATTGGAATTCTTTCATGGAGGTGTTGTAACACTAAAGAAGGCAGTACATAGGGACATCAAAAGCCCTAGCCCCAACATTCTACTATATGATGATTGGAAGGCAAAGGTTTCTAATTTTGAGTTGTCATCATTAGATTCATTACATCGGGACACGGAATATGTCAGTGATAATACATACGGTACGTTTGCGTGGTTTTAGTTGAGATCTTGTGTGGAAGATTGGCACGGGTAGAGGCATGTGAGGATCAGAGTCTGTCTTTAAGCCCTTTGGCTAAACGCTACTTTGCACAAGGAAAACTTGATGTGATGGTGTTTGAGGATATAAAGGGATAAATTGATTCAAAATCGTTGACTACATTTTCAGATATTGCTTATCAATGCTTACGTGATGATAGCTACAAGCGGCCAAAGGCAAGCGAGGTGGTAATACAACTTAAGAAAGCATTGGAATTTCAAGTAAATATTCATAATTCGCTGGCTTTCTTTTACTCTCTCTCTCTCTAACCTCTCCCTCTCTTTTAACTGATCACTTTCATCTCATAAATTTGTAAGTAATTAGAGAAAAATTGAAACCATAAATCGTTTTCATGAAATTTCATACGTTTATTATATACATACAAACCGAATCTAAACATTGTGATAACAAACACAAACCATATTATCCGTCGCCGACCAAACACAAGATGTTTAATTTATAATCACACTGTGATAACAAACACAAACACAAGGTGTTTGGCCGGCGACGATGGTGGTCGGCGACGATACGCCCGTATCATCGGAAAAAGAGACGGCAGTGGTGGTGGCGGCTTCTGATCCGAAAAATGATGATCGGAGACGGTGAATGGTGGTGGAGGACTTGAAAAACGGGATTAGAGGGGGATGGAAGAGAGAGAAAGTAGCTCTAGATCTTGAAAATGGATGATTGGGATTTATTTTCCAGTTTTTACCATTTTTCTTGTTTTCAAATGATTACATCCCAATATAATATAATAATAAAAAGAAGCCTCCTTTCAAGTTTCATTCACTATGTAAAGTTTTTTCTTATCCTGAAGGTTTTTTACTCTTATTAAATTATAATTTGATGAACGAATGTTATGATGTTAATGTTTTGATTATGATTTTGATAATAAGAAAATTTCAGAAGTGGCTAGTTATACTTTTTAAGATTTTGTGTAATGTTTTAAATGTGAATGTGTTATTGTTAAATTTAGTTGGGAAGTAGGTAACTATTATATCTTTAAGTTGTTTCTTTTGATGTCAAATGGACAAAGTCTTTTGTCAGTGTTGTTACTTGCGTAAAGATTTTACTTTTATCTTGTATTTTATTCTTTAAACAGACTGTTTTTTGCTTTTTGTTAGGCTGTTTTTAACAGTTTTTCTAATATAACTTAAATGTTTCTAGTGCAGATTTTGTGGATTTAGGGCATTGCTATTTCCACCACAAGAGATGAAAACATGAACAAGTAATACTGCATACCGTATAACTGTTTTATGTGTGAAAGTGATGGAAATAGCTTTTAACCTGGTGGAAATAGACAGCCTCTTTAACATATGTTTTAAGTGTTATCAATAAACTGTTTATTGTTTCTTGCTGTTTTTAGACTGTTTTCCCAATACAGTTTACATGTTTTTGGTGCAAGTTTTGTATTGTTAACAAATGTTGGGTTCTATTAATGGACTATTTTTCTACGGAATTCGTTTTGTTGGTTGTTGTATTGATTTTGTTTTGCTAATCTATTCCTACTATTTGACAAATTTTTGGTTGTTGTTTGCTTGTTATATTGTTGTTTGTATGTTGTTTGCGTTTTTACGGTAAAGTTTCTTTTAGCCTCCATCATCTAGAATTCTTGGATCCGCCGTTGTAAGGAATGGGAGTAAAGTAGATGTGAAGTGCCAACTAAACTCACAACACCTACGATGGCGTTCAAACAAAGACAAACATGACATGGCCCATTATAATATACTAAAAATGTATATGAATCCGGCGGATAGAGGTGGGATCGATGTGTTTTATGAACCCAACGGATATGATGGTGTGGGTTGATGGTCTTCAGATTACTCATAATAAAAGGAAAACTAAAGAGATGATTGTCTTTTGCGGGCTATGGTCTATTTGGAGGTTTGGAGGTTAACAAATAGGTATTATTCGACAAACAGCATCAAGGATTTGATTTACTTATTGATTCCGTTGTTAATTTTTCATATGCTTGGTACTCTTCCAGAGGTAAGATTTTTAGTATGTTTTGGATTGAGTGGAACCCACTCCTAGTGATGTAACAGTTTTTTCAATCGGTTAAATTCTTTACAACCTATTTATTTATTAATAATTAAAATTGATGTTCAAAACCAAAATTAGAAGTGGCTTAAAGTATTTTCGTGAATTTCTAGGTTTCATCTCAGACAATTAGTTTAAAAGTAAAAATAGGATAGTTTGTCTATTAAAAAAAAAAAAAGTTTAGGGTCTCGGAATGTAATGAACTATACACGAATGTTTATGTTGTGTAATGAACAACCTAGTGATTCATTACATATAAGTTGTCACGGTTATTGAATATACCCGGGTATATGTGGCAACCATATAAGTTGTCACGTCTAATGTCACGTTATCAGTTTGCAAGTTTTTGATTGGTCGGGTACATCTAATAACCGGAATTTGAAATTTTATTACATACAACAAACACCCAAGTAATTCATTATACAACATAAACATTCGTATATAGTTCATTACATTACATTACAAGATCCTAAACCCTTAAAAAAATTGTAAAAATTTTATAGCGCCTTTGGTTGAGGAAAACACCCATTGTTTTTCATTTTTGTGTTTTTAAGAAAACATGAAAAAAACAGAAAACGCGTTCAAATCATAGTTTTAAAGTAAATTTTCTAAGAAAAACAGAAAACAATATTTTTTATCTTTCAATGGAAAACTTGAAAACATCTTTTTTATTGTTTTTCAATTCCATTTTCATTTTCCATCTCCTTCCTTTCCCCGCATCTCAAATAATTTTTAAAATGAAAGATAAAAATAACATTTTCTAATTTGAACGCATTTTTAAAATTTTCATATATTTTTAAAAAACTATTAAAAGTAAAAAACTATAAAATATTTTTCTCAACAAAATGCAACATTAAAGTTTAAAATAAATATTGTAATAGTATTAAATACAACCGACAGTTGCATATGGGCAATATTTAAATAGCCGAAGAAATACTCGATATAAACAATGTCAATAACCTCATCATCTATGTGCGATCCACTTTTTAAGGGCCAACCAAAATCTCCAGCTCCGATCTACACTATGCCGATCGACCAAGTGAGTTTTCTTTTCTATAATTTTTTCTTTATTTTCAGTTAATGTTATTTCTTTTTCATACATAATAATATCCTCGTAGTTTATTTCTTCTGTATGTAAATTTTTTTTTTTTATTTTGTAATTTATTTTTATTTTATTTTTTGTACGTAAATGAATCAAAGTTATACATCTAGAGTCATACAGTTGAGATTTATATTTGATTCCATCGTTTGAAGTTTTTTAATGTTTATAGTTCTGATATATATATTCCCTTTATCAAAAAAAATAAAAAAAATTTATAAAAAACCGAAAATATAAATGAAAACGTACATGTAGGAAGTAAATCTGGACAAGTTTATAATCCGATGTAAATTTGTAATGAGTCAAGTGATATATCTGTGTTCAAGAATTAGCCACTTGCAAAATATAGTTTGAACTTTTAACGTTTTTTTTTATTATATAATATTAATCTGATCTTTGATTTCTTATTGTTTAGCTTCTGGGTACATATGCATCTCTTCATGTTTTTTATTTTAAGTCAAATATTACTTTATAGCGACCTAATTGAGATTGTGGAAATACTTTTTCTGCTTTGTTTTTAGCTTGAATAGGAGGTACATTAGCATTTCCTTGTAATTTTTGCTTTGGATGAACAAAGAATGGAGACCTTCATGAAGGAGTATAAGCATCTTGAAATGTAACCAGAAGAGATCAAAACCAACAATTTTGACAGCAACAACGTTATCGGAACCACTGGATTTGGGAAGGTGTACAAAAAAGAAATATCTCACTCTATGGGAAGCATCTTGATTTGTATTGATGTGTCTAGATCGTAAGCATGGGCAAGGAGGTCTATGTTTTGTAAGAATATCATGATGCTTTCCCGATACACGCAGAAAATTTTCATCTCTCTTCTTGGTTTTTGTGACGAAAAAGATGAAAGTGTAATTGTTTACGATCATACATCTCATATAAGGAAGTCTTGATAAACATTTAAGTTCCACTAATCTTACGTGGACATAAGGTATCAACATATGCATTTGGTACTGGGAAGGGCTAATCTATTTTTTATTTAAGCATGTAGATCGTAAATATGGACAAGGAGATCCTGAGTTTTGGAAGGAGATCATGATGATTTCTTATTACATACATAATTGTTTTGGGCAAAAATTACTCAAGATAATCAATTAAGAAGACTCAAGATAATTAAGTGACCAATACTTTCGTTC
>JAOXNX010000035.1:23105285-23117195 GCA_028566075.1 Solidago caesia | reverse complement strand
GTCCTGGATTGTTGCAACCATTGCCAGTTCCCCAATCTGTGTTCACTGATATCTCTATGGATTTTGTTTCCGGATTACCAAGAGTTCAAGGCAAAGATACTGTGCTAGTAGTGGTGGAGAGGCTCACTAAATATGGCCATTTTATACTACTCGGTCACCCATATACAGCTGCTACAGTTGCCCAAGTTTTTATGGACAATGTGTTCAAGTTTCATGGCTGTCCAACAACTATTGTGTCTGACAGAGATCCACTGTTTTTGAGCCATTTTTGGAAAGATTTCATGAGGTTGCAGGGTATCAGCTTGACCATGTCATCAGCATACCACCCACAGACTGATGGTCAAACTGAAGTACTTAATAGGTGTTTGGAATCTTATTTGAGAAGTATGTGCATGGATGCACCACTTACTTGGGTCAAATGGTTGCCATTAGCCCAGTGGTGGTACAACACCACATGGCATTCAGCCATCAAGATGAGTCCACATGAAGCACTCTTTGGAATTAAGCCTAATTTGCACATTCCCTATATTCCCAATGATACTAATGTGGCTGCAGTAGAGGAACTTCACAAAGACAGAGAGGTAATGATTCAACAACTCAAATCAAACCTGGAAAAGGCCAGGAATAGGATGAAACAGATGGTGGACAATCACAGGACTGATAGGGAGTTTAGTGAAGGCGATTGGGTGTTAGTAAAGCTTCATCCTTTTCACCAGAAGTCATTAAAAACGCATCTCAACAGGAAATTATCGGCTAAGTACTTTGGTCCATTTCAAGTGATTGGCAAAATGGGTAAAGTAGCATACAAACTCAATTTGCCCAGTGAAACGCAAATACACCCAACATTCCATGTGTCTCTTCTCAAAAAAGCTCAAGGACCACCTACTAATCCTACTCAATTGCCTACAATTCAGTTGCCACGTTTGCAGCCCAGAGCCATAATTGATAGAAGATTGACCAAGAAAGGAAGGAAGGCTGAAGTCAAATTTTTGGTACATTGGGAAGGTCTGCCTATTTCGGATGCATCTTGGGAATCAGCAGATGAATTTCAAGCAAGATTTCCCCATTTCCAATTTTGAGGACAAAATTCTTATAAAGGGAAGGGTATTGTTACATGTTAAAAGTAGTAGTCAATAAATGTAATAAGTTCGGGGTTTAGATAGTATGAGTACAAGAATCAGGGGTCAATTGTGTAATATTTCTGTTAGTCTGTTATGGGCGGGAAAGGTAGTTACAAGCCGTTAGTGTGTATAAGAACTATTATGATGAATGAAGATAAACAGTTTTTGAGATCAATTCACTTCTTCTTCTCTAAATTCAGTTTCTCCCTAACAGTGTGATTCTTATTGTTAAAGAGATTGTACAAAGATTGATATATATACTTTGAATCAATAGAAATACTAGTTTGATTCAATTGTTTACTTTCTTTTTTGATCGAAACCCTACTAAGCAACATACTTTAGTATAATCCATGACTGTTCGTTTTGCATGGAAAACTTATAATTGTTGACAAGAAAAAACCAATTTGATATTACTTCAGTTCCAGTCTTGCATTACCCAAACCCTTCAATGGTTCTGTTTCAGCAAGATAGAATCTCCTCTCTTCACCGTCATATCCGAAGTTGGTCTTGGGTCACTTTTTATTATGTGTTACGAGCATTTTTTTTTTATGGCCATATATAGATATGAATAAGTAAATAACTAGAAACTACTAGTACCAAAACTGGTCCAACAATTAAAAATAAAACGTTGCGGGTCAACCAAAGAGGCCGGTTGCAACTTTCAACCCACTCCTAAAACTACTGTACATGTTTTGACCCATTATCTATCTAGCCCGTCCATCTCGCGCATTTTGCCATCTTTGGATCATTGGATGTTATGTGAAAATCTCAATGACTTGATAACAATCATACTATTGACTAAGAATAAAGTTTTCATCTAAATTTTAAGTTTTTCATTCAGTTTCCAATTATTTATGACCTGTGCTAACTAGCATACATATAAAACATATTTCGATTCTTCATATATGGATCTGAGGTAACAAGCTAGACAGAAATCTGCATCCATAAACTTTAAATAAGACACGGTATACTTTTCAGATCATCATGAAAACAAAATAATTGTGTATTAACTGAATGATTAGATTAAATAAATCTTGCAAGACAAAATAATTGTATAATCATCAGAAAAAACAGATTATCATCATCTAACTGTAAGGTCATGTTTGGCACAAGCTTTTTGAGAGCTTTTTAGGTGCTTAAAGTTTTTAGTTTGAATAAAAAACTCCTATTACGTTAAAAGCCTTGTTTGGATGCAATTATCTAGGAGCTTTTATTTTGATACAAAAAGCTCTAAAACGAAACGCTATTTAAGTAGAATCACCTAATTGTGAATATCCAGATGGTTTTTACAAGATCAAATATGTTGTTGATTCTTTAAAATTGTGAAAGACCATGCACCAACGAACTAAAAAACAGTACCATAAAACAGATGAAATATAAAAACATGATGAATAAAAGTTCTAACTATATACTATACCCACCGTACACTTCTTTTTAAAAGTTCACTTCTATTCAGAATGATGGTTATCACTTGTGTATTTATACAAAAAATGATATTTGGCCAAGAGCACATGATGTGGGGTGGTTTTTACGGCATGAAACCCCATCACCAAACAGGACACCATGCCGTGGCCAGTGTGGTAGCCTCAACGTGGTAAACATCACGCCGGCCATATGTACCTGTTTTTTTCTAATTATTAAAGTGTAAAAATGATTCATTGTGGTTTTAAGTGAGGTGCTAATTAACGAGTTTTTTGGAGTGTGCACAAGTACCATTCACCAATCAAATGAAATAATGACAATCACTTGAATAACCAACCAACTAATATGCTTATTCGTTTTAGCAAAGAACAATAAGACTATTCCACATTAGGCAATTAAATATACAACTTTTTGGAGTAAATGATTCATGTGATACCTACCTTAAATTTTAGTTTATTTTTGAAGAGTTGTAATCACTTAAAATTTGATGAAAACCAAGGGACTCGTATGAGCCCTTGGATCAACAATGATCTAAGGTCAACATCAAATCTAAAAAATACTTTGGAAGGGTAATTAGGTAATTTTGCAACTTAATATAAATCAATGATCTAAGATTTTCTTAATAATGATTCGGCAAGATACCGAAGTAAACAAGAATTACATTAAGTATCTAGGACTGATACGCCATAGTGGCCACGATAACTTAATATATTCACAACAAGATGGCATCCATAAAAATGATAATGATACGATTGAGCTAAAAACATTTTCGCTTGATATCGCTTGTCTCTCGAAAACCACATTATTTCGATGTTTCCATAAGGACCACCACCAAATAAAAAATATCGTCTCGAGTATTTCCTAATACTTTGTAGACGCATGGAAAGTATCCAGCCATGCCATCATCTGAACATGAGGAGCCAATGGAGGATCAATTTGTAACCAAGACTTTATCCTCTTCCAAACCTCAATAGTAAAAGAGCAAGAACCAAATAGGTGAACATTAATGTCGATACCAGCAGCACTAAGGGTATTGAACCTAACGGTATTCAATAAATAACAAAAATGGATATTAAGTTCTCTGCCTTACTTAAAATGTGTCGTTTATCGTCTAAACCACATTATCGAGGGATCAAAAGTAAAAAATTACCAGAAACAGACCCAAGACATAACAGATTAACAGCAAACTCTCCTTCCAAAAATTTCTCTCTCTCTGGATGGCCAATGTCCAGACTCACCGATTTCCAGTTATTATAACCATTAAAAGGGTAATCTTTCGTTACCATTCTTATTTCATCCTGCAATCTTTTAACATCCTTTTCAAATCTTTGAAAAAGAACCCAACTCAGATCTCAAAATTTTGATCAAATTTAATGGCAGATGCACAATTATTTTTATTAATTTCATTCGGTTTTCTAATATTTCTATGCAAATTCACCATATCTAATTCCCATCATAATTGCCCAAAAACTAACACTTCATTAGTTAATTTCACAAGTCAGTTTGTTATGTCCCAACATCAGGTAAGAGGGTCCTTTAGTATCATCAATGACTGTTCTTTTAAGGTTCAAGAATTCGATATGCTTCCGGGTGGTTCTGATGTTTATTGGTGGGGTGCTTCTGGTGATTCTTATGAGAATTTAACATCTGGTTTTCTTATATCTGATCATAAACTGAACACTAGCACATATAAAAATGATACTTTTACTGTTAATTTAATGAGTAATGTAACATGGGATGACATTAAGGTTGTTTCTATTTGGAAGAAATCACTGGCGTCTGATTTCGGGCATGTGGTTTTAGAAGAAAGGAGTGATTCTCCTGCTCCTGCCCCTGCCCCGTCTGGTAGTAGTAATTTTACAGGGAGTTCTGTTGTTAAGATTGATGGAGAGCCTACTATGTTTGATAATTGTAAGGTTTTGTCGGATAAGTATAGGTTAAGATGGACGTTGAGAGCAGAAGACAATGTGATTGATATCGGGTTGGAAGGGGCGGTTGATATTCAAAGTTATATGGCTTTTGGGTGGGCAGATCCGTTTAAAGAACATGATCATATGCTTGGTGCAGATGTGGCAGTGACGGGTTTTACTGATGAGGGAATGCCGTTTGTGGATGATTATCATATAACTAAGTATAGTGAGTGTTCGACTAACAAGAATGGTAAGGCTGAAGGTGTGTGTCCAGATACTATGTATGTTGATGACGCTGATGATGGTGATTCTGTTAACAATACAATTTTGGTTTATGGGCATAGGAAAGATGGTGTCTCGTTTGTTCGGTATCAAAGACCGTTAAAATCTATTGACAAAAAGTATGATTGGAATGTAAATGATAAAAAGAACATGACTTGTATATGGGCTTTAGGTTTGATCAAATCACCTGATTCAGTCATACCTCATTACCTTCCACAAAACCATGGTAAGACTTATGGTCATGTTCATGTTAATGTTTCAGAGAGCGTAAATGATTGTGTGGGCCCACTTGATGCCAAAAATAAGCAAGATCAAGAACTTGTAATAGCAGATGAGAAAGAACCACTCGTTGTTACATCAGGTCCAAGCTTGCATTACCCGAACCCTCCAAACCCTTCTAAGGTTTTGTATATCAACAAGAAAGAATCGCCACTTTTAAGAGTCGAAAGAGGGGTCCCAGTGAAGTTTTCAATACAAGCTGGTCATAATGTGGCATTTTATATCACTTCTGACCCACTTGGTGGAAATGCAACATCAAGAAACCTATTGGAGACCATTTATGTAGGTGGGTCCGAGGCACATGGGGTGCGGTCCAAACCCAAAGAGTTAGAATGGGCACCTAACCGCAACACTCCTAATCAAGTATACTATCAGTCTTTTTATGCTCAAAAAATGGGCTGGAAGGTTCAAGTAGTTGATGGAGGTCTTAGTGATATGTATAACAACAATGTTCTTTTAGATGATCAGCAAGTTACATTGTTTTGGACACTCTCAAAAAAGTCAATATCCATTGCAGCTCGAGGTGAAAAGAAAAGTGGATATCTTGCTATTGGGTTCGGGTCTAAAATGGTGAACAGTTTTGCATATGTTGGTTGGGTTGATTCTAATGGCACGGGACATGTAAACACGTATTGGATTGATGGTATGAATGCTCAAAGTTTACATCCAACAAAGGAAAATCTAACATATTTAAGATGCAAGTCTGAACAAGGTGTCATCACTCTAGAATTCACACGACCGTTGGATCCAAATTGTGATGGACATAAAAAGATTGAATGCAAGAACATTGTGGAGCCCACGTCTCCTCTAAAGGTCATATGGGCCATGGGGGCTAAATGGTCTGCAGACCACTTGACTCTAAGCAACATGCACTCAATAACAAGTAGCAAACCGGTCAGGGTTTCACTTATCCGTGGTTCAGCCGAGGCAGAGGAGAATTTACGACCCGTGTTAGCAGTACACGGGTTTATGATGTTTCTTGCATGGGGTATGTTTTTTCCATTTGGGATCTTGGCTGCTCGATACATGAAACGTTTAAATGGTGATGTATGGTTCAAGATTCATGTCTATTCACAGTGGTCAGGTTTAACTATTAGTTTCCTTGGGATTCTTTTTGCTGTAGCCGAACTACGGGTTTTACACATCGACACGTTCCATGTAAAATTTGGAATCTTGACCATAATCTTGGGTTGCATACAACCTATTAACGCTTACCTAAGACCTATAAAAGCTGATGATGGTGAAGATTCATCGCCCCAACGAATTATTTGGGAATATATACATGCTTATTGTGGCAGATTTGCAATTCTTGTTGGCCTTGTTGCTATTTTTAGTGGGATGAAACATTTAGGGGATAGATATGATGGTGAAAACATTAGGGGATTGATGTGGGCATTGGTAGTTTGGATTTCGGTGGGTGTTATAACCATATTATATTTGGAATATAGTCAGAGAAGGCTAAGAGAAAGAATTTCCGGGTTAGGCCGTTGGGTGTTGGGTAATGGTGATGATGAGGAAACTGATCTATTAAGCCAAAGCAGGATACATGGAGTAAATGTTGGAAAACTAGCGCGTTCATCAGAAAGGTCAGAAATTCAGCTAGAACCTTTAACCAGATAGATTATCCTTTTTAAAGAAATCTGGCATTTTTGTGAAATCTTGGAAGGCATATGAGTCAACCCATAACGAACCAGAGGCAACTGCATTCTGAAGAGGCAAAATGATATCTCATATACTTTTCTATGCTTGGTATAGCTATCATTTCATTAACATATATTGAGTTGCGTTATCTTCATTTTTAACATTCAATACTTCAAAAATTAAGACTTCTTTTGCTTTGGTTTTAACTCTCTTGCAGTTTAGTATACATTTTTGCAGTTGTAGGCTTCCAGGTAACCCTGCAACTCATTTCATACTAATTGCTTCTTTGATAGAAACTGGTATTATTTTGTTGATATACATGAAATTGCTTGTCATGATCTTTAGCTAGTTTCAATGTAACCACCAATAATTAGTTCCGTAATTGACTTTCTTCGATCATATGTTCATGCAGAACATTGCCGTTACAAAAAAGTGAAGATTCATAGAGCGAAGACTAGCCATCCATGGAAGCTAAATCCCGGCACACACAAAACTTGAATTATAGATATTACTTTTTTGCAGTTGTATGTTGTTGCTTTTTATGGTTCTTAGAAAGGCGTACAATGTAAAAAACACCATCTTAATATTGCTGCTAAAGGTAAAATCTGATTCAAGCTTATTGGAGGTATGCAACCTAATCAAACAAGCTTGTGATGCTCAATTTCTTGCCCTAAACGAATGCAATCCATGTATACACGAACAGATGGATATTCCTTTGTAGTCGCTCAACAATATTATAGACGACGTTTGTTTGATAACCGGTGTTTATAACACTCCTCTTGATTGTCACATTGCCTATTGTTCTAATTTCTTTTGACTACTTCTGTACAATCTTTTAGATGCTTTTATTTGGCATATGCTTATAATCTTTGAAATCTGTATACATACATATACTTATAATATAATGGTTTTAAACGGAAACCAAGATAACAAGCTCATGCAAACTGAAAGATCATTAGCTAAAGCTTCATAGATTCTCAAAACTGTTCATACAAACAATATAAATCAAAGACACAATAGTACAACCACAAGTAAAGAGCCAAGAGAAAACCAGAACACTATAAGAAGGCACAACATTATATATCGAAAGGCCATAACTTATTATTCAACTCTAATTTACATTACTCCAACTACAAGACCCTAAACCACGGGTTCATGATGATGTAAGGATCAAGAGAAAGATTATCAAACAAGTAGTAAAGCTGCTACAACACTTATAGCCGAAAGCAAACTTAAACTTCATGTATTCCTTATCCTACTTATTTTGCACTTCTGATTCCACACCTAACCCGTATAAAACACCTGCATACTTCTCTGTGGCTCCATCAAAATAACTTTCTTTCAGTTTCTTAAAAGCATGAGACGTAAGCAGACTATCAGACCCAGCTTGATGACAAACACCGATCCTTTTAACTTCCAAGATCTCTGCAAGTTTATTCAAACCACCATGAAGATGATTGCAAAACCTCATCAAGTGTTTAATATCATAAACCATCGGGAAGTAAACGTTGATCAAATTAAAGAACCCCTCTTGAGTCTTGGGCAGTTCTTTTCGAGTCAATAACTTAAGCAAGTACCCAAAATCATACCCACTATGAAAAGTCACCCAACAAATATTTGGATTCAATACTATACCGGATGACATCAAAAGCTCCCCAAATCGACTCGCATCAATACCCATTTGCGTATTCTTTTCAAAATCAATCCCACATTGTTTCAACATCTCTATGGAATCATTAGCAAAGATATCTTCATTCACATTAAACTCCCTAAAATTAAACTGCCAGATGCAATGCTTTTCACTCCCACAGGTAGGAAGATTCCCATTTTCATCAGAAAACGTCAAACCTAATTGAATCAACTTCAACATATCGACATTATCCTTCAAAGTATGATAATTATAATCATTAATATTCTTAAACTGAGCTAAAGGCCTTAACACAACCCCGGGGAACTCGGTATCCATAGCAATATATGGGTAATCATCAACGATTTCTCGAATCAAATCGAACTCTTCTTCAAGATTTCCATTCCACACCTCTCTTATTTCAACAGAATCACTATTGGGCATCACATCAGACATATTATTATCCATTATTTCACCCATATCTGCAATACCCACAATTATAAAAACCCATAAAGTTCAATATTCAACACACACACAAAATATGGGAATAGATAATTACAAGAAATCTTGAAGATTGATAACAAATACTAAGTGCATATGTATCATGTATGTATACAATATACAATTATATTATATATATGTATACATATTTCAAGATTGTATAAAGATCATACCTTTAGTCCTTTAGGGTAACACAAAAGACATTGATCAATAGATTCAAGCAAGATCTGCAATACCCATATAAAGAAAAACCTTGAATTAAAAATTTAAATAAAAACAAAAAAACAAAAACAAAAAACAAATAATAATAATAATAAACAAAGGGAAACTGGGAATTGCTAATTACAATAAATCTTGAAACTTTAGTAAAGAAATGAAGTGTAGATGTATGTATGTATGTATTTCAAGATTTGTTTAAAGATGATACCTTTATGAGTTTGAGAACAGATCTTGCAGATTTGAATTATTCTTTTATATTTATTTTGTTGTGTTTTTGGAGATTGAAAGAAAGAGCCTTCCAGTAGAAGAGGAGAAGTTTGGGGGTGTTTGAGTTGGAAGGCTCTTCGAGATATTGAATTATTGATTGATTTTTGGAGAAGATGTGAATGTGAGTTGGGAAATAATACAAGATAAAGTGAAGTGTTGAACGTATAAATAAACGTAATACGATGCCGTTTTGAGATGTATATATATGCATTTTATGATACATGAAAAAATGTTTGGTTTTTCTTAAGAATACATTACTTGTCAGTCGAAGTGATTAAGGTAAAGTAACTTCAATAATAGAAAAGTCATTAATTTAAGTTTCACATACGATAAAAAAAAAAATAGGGTTTTTTATGGCTCAAGAAGTTTTCTTTCACCTATAATGAGTTTCTCATGTAATATTAGAATATGATCGAATGGTACCACTAATGGCACAATAATACTTCAGTCGTCTGTCAGTGATCCAAATTAGTCGTCCAAAAAAAACATATCATTTATATTTGTATAGATACATTTTGCCTAAACATAAATAACTAACGATAGATATTTGTTATTATTGTATTAAAACATCAAATGGCATCTTTTCGAACATTAATCGTTTGACAAAATATAAACTTGTGTATCATTAAATAATTTGATCATGAAAACTGATATATAAATATTTTTTATCATTGAGCATAAATCATAAAATAGCAACAATAGTAAAATAACAACGTATAAAGATATCTGTCATTAATTAACATGTAGTATTAAAATAACATAAGATACGTTAATTACAAAAGGATGACAGGTAAACAGTGTAAAACAAATCATAATATAACAACCACAATAGAATAAAAATGTATAAAATTATCTTTTATTATTTACAACGTTACATTAAAATAACCATAAAAATGAAACTAATTAGATAAATGTTACGGGTAAATGGTGCCAAACAACACTGCTCACCCGATGAAATAAAGCTGGGTTTTTAACAAATGAAGGTATATAAAATAAAATTATGGAGTGAGATGTGACAAATGTTACATTTTAAATATAAATCTACCGATACACTAAAATAGGATTGAGACATTTTTTTATCGATACGTGATGCTTTATTTAAACGACACGTGTATTTTTAATTTTATTTTCAATAAAAATCATATTTTTTAGATAAGATAAATAACTAAAAATTTTAATTAATTAATATATAGATTTATGTACCTAATATAATTAAAACTCCTATATTAAAAACTCTATTATATTCATTGTTACCATGTTTATCTATTTTCATCACCAATACTATTTTTGGTGATAATTTATATTTATAACATATTGTTATTTATAATATCACCAATATACTAAAACGGGATTGAGTCATTATTTGATCGACACGTAGCATTTTATTTAAGCGACACATGTTCTTTTATTTTTATATTAATTAATTCTACTTTTTAAGATGTCATAAATAAATAAAAATTTTATTTAATTAATACATAAATATAGGTACCTAATATAATTAAAATTTTTATATTAAAAATCCTAATATATATTTATTGTTACCATAATTGACTATTTCCATCACCAATCCTATTTGTTATGATAATTTATATTTTATAATATATTACTATTTATAATATATATATATAAATAAAATTTATATATTTTCAATTAATATATACAAAAAAGTATATTTATTTTTCTAATTTATAATTTAATATGAATTATTATTTAATTATTTATTCGTTAACTAACCTAACTAAACGTGGTTGAAATTTTCAAAACGATACGAACCATGCTTTACCATCATAACTTTATATTAGGTGATATCATTACCAATATCAAAAGTAATATTAAATCTTAACTAATACTTTTATGATATATGTCTTATTCAGCTATCATTGTAGAGACCCGCATGTGATAGATTATGTTCAAATATTATTTTTTGTAAAAAATAAAAATAATCGTTTGACATATATAGTCAATCCGTACATCGTACGGGTATTAAAACTAATACATAAATATAAATATAAATAAATTATTTTAAAAACATTCACAAATTAATATGGCATGTCAAATGGATCAGTGATATTTATTTTACTTTTCCCTTTCTTCATTCCTTTTTTTAATTTTATAAGTGGCATGTTGATTTATAATTTGGTTTTCAATTTAGCATTTCTTGTTAGACTTTGAGTAGTTAAAGGATGGAAAATATGTAATATTCATATTTATTAGAATGTAATTATTATATTTTATTTCTTATAAAAATTGTTAAAAAAATGCTAAATTATTTAAATTTTAGATATATAAAATACTCAATATACCTTTACAGCTTATAACTTATATTTTTACAAATTTAATTATGAAAATCCCAAACATGTCTTGTAAAAAATAAATAAACTTTTTCATAAGTTTTTTTTTTTGGGTAAATAATTTTTTCATTGAAAATTTTGTTATTTCAAAAAATATAATGTAACAAATTACGTTATCTTCTGAGTTATTAAACAACATACGAGAACCATCATAAAAAATCGTCAGATACCACTAATAAAAAATATTCACCTTGTTGGATTAAATGTGTAAATTGTCACACCCCCAAAATGCGGAATCGAAGGTGTGAACCATATTCGTAAACAAATCACACATTATAACAAACGACCTC
>JAOXNX010000035.1:23095077-23105185 GCA_028566075.1 Solidago caesia | reverse complement strand
TAAGTTATGTTGACCTTTAGATTTATAATAATATATTAAATTTCTATTTTACTTAATTTGAATTTTTGAATTTGTTTTTGCTAATTAATTTTGTATTATATTTAACTAGAGTATTAAATATATATACTTAAAATTTTAAATTTTAAAACACCACCCATATGATTTATAATGTAAATATAGATAATGATATTTAATTTAGTCTAAAGTGTATCATTAATAATTAGTAAAATTTATGGTCTATTTAATTATAAAACCAAATTGGTCATGGGGTAATAAAAATTATTGTAAAGTACATGTTTGGCAAGGGGTTTAAGGGGCTTTTAGGAGCTTAAAGTCTCGAGCTTTTAAAAAAAGTCATTTTTTATAAATAAAAAAAAACACTATTTGGATGTGGGATTGTAAAAAAAAAAACATCAGCCCTAAAAAGCCCCTAAAAGCCTCAAAAGGTTTTTAAAATAAAAGTTTGGGTAAGAAGAGTTGAAAAAAAAGCTCAAACCTCAAGCTCCAGCTCCAACCCCTAACCACAACGCCAACTCTAAGCTTTTTATGCAAACATAATGATTATTTTTTTTAGGGGGTTTTGCTAACTTGTGTCTCAGGGCACAATTTAGTAGGGCTGTCAATAAACTCGTAGATCCGAAACCCGACCCGAAACCGACCCGAATAAAAGCAGGTTCGGGTTGGGTATTTTTGACCCGCCAACCCGTCAACCTGAATTTTTTCAGGTCGGGTCCGGGTTGGGTTGTTGGGTTGGCAGGTCGACCCGTCAATAATTTAAGTTTATATAATTTTTTTAAACAGGTCGACCCACCAACCCACCTGACCCGCCAACGCGACAACCCACGACCCATTTGACCTGAAATCAACCCACCAACCTGCCAACCCGCCAACCCATTTGACCTGCCAACCCGAATCTTAACCCGCCAACCCGAAACTTTTAGTAGGTTGGGTTGGGTTGGGTTGGCGGGTTGGGTTCGGGTTGGCGGGTTGTGGGTCAGGGTTGAAATTTCTGACCTGAAATTTTTAGCGGGTTGGGTTCGGGTCAGAGGTTTTCGACCCGCCAACCCGACCCGTTGACAACCCTATTTTACATCAATAACATTTACATCAATAGCCTACACTACTCGCCACCGCCACCACCACCACCCGTCGCCACCAGCACTACACCGCCTCTACCTCCGCCCGCCGCCACCATCATCATCGCCGCATCGCGCGGGCATTCGTCTAGTAAATGTTTATTTGCAAGCCATTTTAAACATGGAAAATATCTTTTTATCTATATCTAAAATATTACATAAAACATTTAGAACAATGTTTTAGATATCTAAAAATTTAAAATTAATATCTATGCTACACACCACCGTCATCGATGACTGTCGAAAACTATGAAAAAACGAAAAAGAAAAAAAAATTAAATCAAAACTTTGGTGAAAGCTATCTATTCGTTGACATCGTCAATGAGTACAAAACTAGTCAATCAACACCCAATTTTTATTTATAAAACTTACCAACTTTTATTAAATTAAATAAAACATAGAAATTGTCAACAACGTGAAGTTGGTAAGGTAAGTAGCCAAGTCTAATATTTAGATTAAATGTGGATTTTCCCCAAATTTTACCAACAAATCTACGATACCATTCAATCTTTCAAACGTGTATTTCTAACACTAAACTTCAGAAATTTACCACACATATTATATAGTTAATTAATTGAGGTTAACAACTATGCATCAGTTAACATCACTTCATCCCCTTCAAGTTATATGTTTAAACATAAAAGGCCCATATTTGCTTATGGCTGCACCAAAAGCTTGGTGCAGCCAACTGCACATTAGATTTTCCCTAATTAAAAAGTCTCCGCTTTAGCAATAGTGTTTCAAAATTATTAGCAGTAGAAAGAAGTAAACGCGAGTGTTGTCTGGTCTAATATTTGAAGTTACTTCTTTTCAAACAATTGGCCAATGTGTATGGATTTTCTCTCACCATATCACGATCTAGCAAAAGCACTAGTTAAACCACCTAATCTTATCTTATTTTTAGAGTATAGAATTGTACCCACATAACGTGTGGAAGCTGATGGTTTCGGTGAAGACACACGGTTAAGGGTGATGCCAGCGGGTTATGCCGACCGCCGGTGATTAGTGATGGTGTAAGAGAAGTCTCTAACTTTAAATTTGATTACTAAAGAGAATATTGTGATTTTATTGTTAAGAAATTAATTAATGCTAATTTCATAGTATATTAATGAACTTACCATATTTAGAGATTTTTTGATCAATTGATCAAAATGAAACCTGAGCAAACAATCATGTAATAGAAAATCCATCCTACGATAGATATATATATATATATATATATATATATAGTAAAAAGTTAAATCGAGAACCAAAAAAATGTCAAGAACTATGAGAACTTTTATCTCCTTAATATGTTGAGGGATATTATTGTAATTTTATAAAAATAATTTAAATAATTATCAATTTAAAAAAAATACCCCATAAATATCTCAATCATTTTTAAACTTGGAATCTAACAGTTACAAAATACTCATTTTATGTAAACCATTTCCATGTATTGTCGCAAACAACAAATAGATTTAACAGATGTTTTTAATTATCAATGACAAGAAATTTGCGTAAATTGTAATCTGTGTTTGTTTGTAAATTTATGATTTGTATACGGGAACACAAAAAAGGTTAGTCAAATATTGTGGGCTATTGGTTGAAAGTTAAAATATTTAGTATATTTTGTAAAATATTTTAGTCTTTTACTTTGATTTGTGAGATTGAGTTTATCAAAAACGTAATTTTTTTACGTAGTTTTATTTATAGTTTGATTGATTCACATGTTAACAAATACGATCATGGTTCATAAGTTATCAAATGGTTTTTTGTCCTTCATATTTTCACATGTGAATTGATATAGACACTTGTGAATGGACTATTCACATGTGTATCAACATGAAATTTTATAGTTTTTTACCAACTTTATACTTTTATATTTCACGCGTTCACATGTTAACAAATACGATCATGTGTTCACAAGTTAACAAATGTAATCTTTTTTATATATTTTCACATGTGAATAGATATAGCACTTGTGAACAAACGATTCACATGTGCGTCAACATGAAATTTTATATGATTATTTTTATATACACTTGTGAACTTTGTTAAAAAAAATGTCTATACACTTGTGAATAGAGTATCCACATGTGTACCGACCAAAAATTTATGGTTTTTAAAATTTTTATATTTTTTCAATTCATATATTCACATTTTAAATATAATCATGCGTTCATAATCTTATATTATTAAAATAAATTAATAATATAATAAAGTTAAAAATAAATATTTACATTACTAATAAATGTTTAAATTGTCCTTTTTTGATTAGTTTGATGACAATAATTTTATAATATAAAGTTTTAAACATAAATCACATTTTTTAGTAAATTTTAAAAGTTATTATATCTTTGTTGATACATAAAACTATAAAAGCTATTATATTTTTGTGGCTATCTGTTTGGTTTTGTGGTAAACCAAATTTAATACCTATTTAATCAATTTTAAGAAAAGAAAAAAATATCGTAAATTTTGTTATGGAAGATAATAGTTAAATCATTTGATCAATTAAAAATTAATACTAGAAATAAAATGAAAGTTGACCATCTTCCAAAAGAAGATCCATGATTTTCGTTTGCTTCCGTTTTTTTTTTTAAAGTATTCCTATTATGCCCTTTTTACAATTTGTATTTATTTGAAAATTAATTTCTATTCATAATAATCACATAAATGCCATCAATTCATCTTAACCTTTGATCTAATTGATCAAATGGACAATAATGGTTCTCATAGTTCTCGACAAATATTTAGTTCTTACAATAACCTAACTATATATATATATATATATATATATATATCTATCAATATACTAAAACCGGATTGAAGGTGTCATAACGCGACACTTGGCACAACCTTTGAACGACACGTGTCTTCTTGGCATATCTTATTATAAAAGATTTTATTTATTATTTTTGATAAATATATATTCTTTTAACAGTTTTTTGATATTATATTTTAGAAATCTAAAATTATATTTAGAATATTTAAAATAATGTTTCCTTTTATTTAGGATAGAAATAATACCCGCGCAATGCGCGGTGGTTGATGGTTGAAGTTAAAAGGTGATGGTGTCCGACAATCGTTTTCGCCGACCGCCGGCTCTGAATTGTCTAACACATGTATATAAAAATTGTATTTGTTGTTATTAATAAAAATATATATAAATATAACATAAACATTAAATAATAAGTTAAAAATGGTAATGTTTAAAAAATTCAAAATTTAAGATACTATGTAAATGCTTTATAAGGTAGTATAGATAATGAAAGACAAGTTTAAGTATTTATACATAGTTTTGTCTTAATATATAAATAATATAAAATAAAAATATGAAAGTGATACATGCACTTAGATTGTTAAGGATGAAAGCGTCCTTCTATCTCTTTAGGCATGTTCATCTTCATCATTATATTTCAACTTTTTATTAAAATATCATTTTCATTTTTACTAAAAAGAAGAAGAAAACAAAGCTTGCAACAAGTGCCCATTTGACAAATGACTACTAAACATTCTAAGCATAAATGGCACCAAAAGTTGTTAATAATTGAGTTAAGGGAGAGGACATGTTTTGTTTTATAAAAACGTTCTTATGAAATAGATGTTAGTGTATACTTTAAAATAGAAACTAACAACACACTAGTAGATATATCAACAAATAAATAAATAAATAAATAAAATGTCGGTTTCCATATAACCTAACCTTCCTAAGTTCTTTTGGATATTAAACCACAACATGTTGGGCTTCAAACTTTTTATGTTCTAAATTTATCAAAGGAAAATGTTAAATACAGTTTTAAGGGTTGTAGTTAACGTGCATAAAAATATTGTATCTTTTCATATCAAAAGTCCAACTCTTGAATTTTATGGTAAAAATACAACTATTTTAAGCACGTTAACTACAGCCCCCTAGGGTTGTAGCTAACAAGACCCATTCGTCAAATATCATCCAAAGTATCAGTTTATTTATAACCTAAAAATGATACCCGTATGATATAATTAATTAATTTAATATATTTTACTTTGCAATAAAAACTAAATTACGTTAGTGACAATATATAACTAGTTTAATACTCGGTCGGTGACCAGTTTAAAATAATATTTATATATATATATATATTGTGTGTGTGTGTGTGTGTGTGTCAAACCATATTTTTTTAGTGGAGGGGCTTTTGGAATTAAAGAGGTCTTGGGTTCAATCCTTGCCTCCAGCAATCCCATTGTGCTAGGACAATTGTCTAAACCTATTTTTTGTGGGGTGGAAAATGGTTAGTGCCAAAAAAGACACCAAGGATGTCTCCGTCAATCTACACATTTTTTAAGTATATTCAAAAAATGATCAGTATGCGGATGTATAGTGATAAATAAAAATATTCATGTCGAACAAAATGTTTTCAACGGGATTAAGGTTGTGTAATGTCGACATGCCAACCTATTAACCTGGCACCCTGATTTGTTTTTAGGTTGGGTCCAGGTTATCAGGTTGACCTTCGAACCCAAATACTTTTTGAATGAGTTTTTTTGAAAAATATATGTACACCTATCATAGATATTTGGTTATCATATTTTAGTACAAGTTTTAATGTAATAATTATCATGTACTTTATGCAATCTAGTTATGTTAATACATTTTATGTATATGTTTGTTAAAGTGTCCTTTAATTTTGGAAAACAATCACAACAAGTTACCCTTAAACCTACTTGACCTGAAACAAATTCGTATGAGCAAAAACTAACTTGCCAACCCACCATAGGGTCTAACTTGTGTATTAATCTGGTCAGGTGGGTCCGGTCTTGGTTAATAGGTCACGGATCAGGGATGAGATTTTTAACTTGAAATTTTTAGTGGGTCGTGTTAGTGTTGGCCGGCAACCTGAACCCGATCTGATTATCAACCTTAAAAAAGAAGGCTTTGAAAAGATTTCTGATTTTGTTACTGTGGTGACTAATTGGAAAAATTTATCATGACTAATACTATTATAATGGGCCAAACCCTGTAAAGAATAAATGTATGTCCGTTTATCATCTACCCAACGTGTTACAATCTAATTATTACCATTAATTAATAATTAACATAGTGTCATAAATAATTTTCCATACTTTTGCAACTTATGTAAAAGAAAACTATCACCAACATATTAGATGATTATCTTATTTGTTTTACTTTAATACTTGTTTTACAATAACCAACCCTTATATATATAATAACATTGCAAGTAATCTTATCTACAATAGCTGAAAGTACAAGTTGATAAGCATGAAATACATTTTAAATCACTTCACCGGCCGCTGAGATATATATAAGTGAAAACTAGCATGGTATCCGCGCAATGTGGCGGCAACGGCGGTGTGGTGGTGACGTCGGCGACGGGTGGCGACGGCGACTGGTGATGGTGACGGCGAGTAGTGTAAGCTATTGATGTAAATTTAATTGATGTAAAATGGGGTGGTGTAGTTATTTTAAGAGATAAGGGATAGATGTTGTAAATTATTTCATTAAGGGTATTTTAGGTATATTAAATGGAAATGTTTAAATTAATGAATAAAGAATGGGGTAATTTAGAAAAAATGAGAGGGATATTTGTGTAATTTCAACATTTCCAAAAATAAAGGATGTTGTAATTTTTATTTTTATAAGGTAGTAAAGATAAAGATATCAAGCTTTTAAAAGAAAGAATAGTGACATAGTTTAGAACGACCCAATAGGTCCATTGGCCCAATGGGTAAAATAAGGATATCTAATCTAAATGACGCTCAAAATGTTTTTATTTTTTATGATTAAATTATCCGGATCGTCGATGTGGTTTGCTTAAATTTTGAAAGTTAGGGATGATTAATGAAACTTGGACAAATCACATAAACGATCCGTATAATTTAATCTTGTTTTTATATGGATGTTGTTAATCATACTAATTATAATTAATACACAGTAAAATATTGTATATAAAACTAATCCTTTTTTTAAATAACTTTTAACTATGATATGCAATATTAGATTGTAAATTAACCCCAGCCCTAAAGTCAATTATTAGCAAACTCCTTTTTATAATTTAACCCAGAATGCAAATTTGAGTTTACAGGGAATTTATGTTTTCAACAAAACACCCTAGAAACAAAAGGTTTATGGATTTAATCAGTATGTGTAGGTTTGAGATTTCTTCATCTTTTGACAACTAAACATATTACGAAATATAATTCAATTCCAATTCTATATTTTAAGTTATGTTGGGCCAATCCAATAAGAGGTGTGGGCTATGTGAATGCTTCTAACTTTTAAGTTCTAAGTTCTAACTAAAATTGTAGTAAAAAACCAAACAAATTGATTTATACACTAAAACTTTGTATTACTATGTTTGTATAGTGTATTTCAAAATATGTACAGTTTGATGTATGAAATAGTTTGTTTGGTGTAAAAATCAGTTCCGGCCCTTAGCATATAAGCTTTAGTCTAAACATAAAAAAAACATATAAATGTTGTAGTTTACTACAAAGTACAAACTTAGTAAACATATAGGGGAGGAAATATATATGTTTGAGATGAAAAATCAATATTTGATTGTTGATTAGTTTTTTGAGAAGGTCAAATGTAAATAAATAAAAAATCTCCTATTTACAGTTAGTAAAATTGTAAGATCATTATATATCCATCAAGAAAATTATTTTCCAAATGCATTACATAATAGACAAAATAGTTGATGACATTCCAACTATTGTAGTTGACATTTGGTATTGAATCGGTCATTATATTTAGAAAGGAAAAAAAAAAAAAAAAATACCAGGCACTTGCATAAAAATGGATAATTTTGCCTACCTCTAGCTAATATTTTACCTAACCTCGTACGTGGCATTTGTAAAATTCATGTCATTTTCTAAGCTTAATTGTCACATCAACCCAAGAAATGAGCATTAATTTCCTTTAAATTGAGAAAAATGGCCTATTTTCATGCATTAAGAAAACTATTGCAAGAAGTCAAGAAATTGTTCAAGTTGAGATTAAAAATGATTAGAATTATGTTTCAAGAATAACATATGGCATTGCAGAATTATTATCTTTCAATGCGATGTTAGCTTAGTGATGAATGACATGTAATATAAATTAAAACAGAAATCATAGATTTAAATTTCCGACTTATATCCCTTTAAATATAATATTCGTAATTTACTTAATTAATTTTCTTTTATTCTTTGGGGAAGAGTTCATCTGCTAGTTAAGGTGCTTCTGAGTTGGGCATGTTGAACTATCATATTTGTGCAAGTGTATATCTGAACCAATGCATTTAAATTTAAAAATTTAGTATAAGAAGCATTTTAATGAATTGTCAGTGCTATTTAAACCATTTTTATTTCGTTATTTTATTCCTAAAAATTGTTTTGACCCTTTAAACGCCATATTTCGATAGTGATAAGACATCTAAACCGCACGAAACTTTATGGAGTATTTTGTGTGGGTAGTGATCCTTATAGAATAAAAGTTTATCATATAACATTTATATATAGTATTTACATTGTTGTATATACTATGCAGGAAACTATTTGTATTTGTTATTTTCAATAGGAAGGGGTTTTTTTTATGTGTTATGGTAGTACGAGTGGAAAGTGCGTAACAAGGTTATTTTCGGTATGAAGGCTCTTATAAAGGCAGTTATGTTTGATGAGATCGTGTCTTTGACGTATAATTGGTGTAATGCTAGAAGTAAATTGAATTGTAGTCTGCAGGTAGATTGGTTACATAACCTTATGCTTAGTATATTGTAATTATGTTGCTAGTGCCTTGCTAGAATATTATTAATAAAAATTGTTGTTAAAATAAAAAACTATTTATATTTGTTAAGTATAACAATCATTTATTGTATAATTGTATGTATAGAGAAAATCACCTATTTTGTACGGTTGTGTGGCCCCATATATATATTGGGACCAGTTATTGTAAAATACGTATTAATGTAAGACAAATAAGATAAGATCTTGACCATTGGATTATGATAAAATTGATGCACAAATATTCATAAAACACAAGTATATACACTGATGCACAGAGATTTTTATGATGCACAATGATTTTCATTTAAGAAAAAAAGATTATTTTATTTGTTTTATTTTAAATGAATGATCTAATCGGGAGTCCGGGATATCACATGACTGTTTTTAAATTCTTTCCTGACCACCAATATATTTATTTAAAATAATTTAAATCCGAGATGTCTTGTGAGGATATTAATACATCTAATCTCTAGACTACCATATTGGTGAAATTAAAATGGCTCCTTCTTTCTTTTTAAACAATAAAAATAACTTATTCAAACGCTTTCTATAATTGATCCATATGTACTTTTGTAACGAAGTCGTTTGAAAGGTAGGATTATAAAAAATGTAAACATGTAATTGATAACGACATAAATATAAATTAATTAATGAGCATTTATTTATTTATCTAAGCATATCCTCAATTGATCAACCTCGCACGTTTAAGGAGAATTATTGGACGGTCCTATTTTTTAAGATAGTAGTGCTAAGAAGTCTACTTACATGGCTCGCATGATGCTTACGATTTTTAAATATCAGTGCTAAGAAGTCGACAATCATGTTCACATGATGATTTCAGACTTGTTCAATGTAAACACTTTATATAATTTTGTTTGATTGTATATATATGTAATATATTCAAATTATATATATGATTCTTCTCTTAATGGAACTATCATATAATCCCTTCAATCGGCAATGAATCATCACGATGCTCTAAAATTTTTAAAATTATATAAAATAATAATAAAAAGCTCTTAATTTCTGTATAGATAGTAAAGAAAAATTAGATTAATTACTTTTTTTTTTGAACATTCCAAATTATATTAAATTGATTTAAAGCTAGCGAGAAGCTAGAAATACAACCAAGTTCGGGGGGTACAATAGAATTTAAAGATTAAAGTTAAAGTTACACCAATGAGGCCAATCTATGTTGGGGTTCTGGGTTCTGTTGTATAACCAGA
>JAOXNX010000035.1:23062935-23074350 GCA_028566075.1 Solidago caesia | reverse complement strand
TTGAATGAATTAGTTGAAACTAATGATTTATGGAGGAGAGAGAAAAATGAGGGAAAATGTGTGGCTGAGATTTGTCCATTGGTTTTCAAAGAAAATTTAGAATTCAAATGAACATTTCTCATAATATATAATATAATATATAAACATTAAATAATAAGTTAAAAATAGTAATATTTAAAAATTTTAAAATTTAAAATACTATGTAAATGCTTAATAAGGTAATATAGATATATGTTTATTTTGCATGTCTTTATCTTTTAACTACCATAGTTAAAAATAATAATAATTAACCTATGCATGACATGTATGCACATGTGATATGTCTTTGGCTGGCATGGGTTAGTTAACATCATACATGAGCTGGATCCACACTCAACGGAGAGACCCACCTTCTAATCAGCAAGAATATTAAATTACAAAACATAAAGCAGAACAAAAAAAATAAATATAAATCCATATATATATTTTCTGATTATATTCACAAATTGAAGCACAAGACCATGTGCTAATATAAATCTCATATACACCCACAAATAATTTTACTTCCCCTTTATTCCATTCTCTCTTTAAATCTTGCTAAATATTAACCTTCTATTTATTTCCATTTTTATAAAATTTATTTTTACATATATTTTTTTTTTGTCTAAAAGTAATACGAGTAATAATAACAATATAATAATAGTAATTATACAAATTTGGTTTGTTTAAGAATCATGTTATTTTGGTGGGTATGATTCATTTTGTTTATTTGTGGAAAACAAAAAAAGAATGAATCTTGGTGTTGTTAATAAACAGTCAATGATGCCCAGTTCAAGTTGTACTTCTTGGAAGTCTGCCGGCGCCGGTGCCGGTGCCGGAGATGGTGGTGTACCTGATCAATTTCCGGCAGGTCTACGTGTACTTGTGGTTGATGATGACCCAACTTGTCTTATGATCTTGGAGACTATGCTTAGACGCTGCAACTATGAAGGTATGTATGTATACATATATATATATACACACAAACACATACTAAATACACACTAACTGTGTGTAAAAATCTAATCTTTTGTTTGATTTATGTTTAAAATTACTAAATCTATATACCCTTTTTCTTAATTTTCACTCCGATGATCATATCATAGATTTCATCACTTCTGCACCTATGAAGGTATATAGATATAATACATATCTAAACACACATTAAATACGCTAACTGTGTGAAAAGGTATAATTTTTATGTTTAAACTTACTAAATCTGTATACCCTTTTCACTGTAACTATCATATCATTGATTTCATCATTTAGAGACTTCAACTATGAAGATATATTACCACAAATATACATATATACAGACACACGCTAAATACACACTAACTATGTGAAAAATTTTCATCTTTTTGCGTGATTTATGTTTGAACTTACTAAATCTCTATACCCTTTTCATTTTATCATATCATTGATTTTATCATGTAGACACTATAATCATGAAGCTATATACAACCACATACTAACTGTGTGAAAAAATCTTTTTTTATTTTTTGGTGATTTGTGTTCTCAATAACTTAATATTTATACCCTTTTTCTTAAATTTATACTTCAGTTATCTTATCAGTGATTTCATCATTCAGTTAAAAAAAGTAGTTTTAATTTTATTTTTAAGTTTTTTTTCTCTATATACTATTTTATTATCTATAGAAGATTACAAATATGTGGTATTGATAAAGCTTAAAGATTTAAATATAGCTCACTAAACTTGAGCTTAAATTTAATTCTATATGTTGTAAAAAGGTCAAATTTTTAGCAGCTTTCAAATTAATTAATTTTTTTTCTTAAAAAAAAGTATATATTTTTATGAAGGTTTAGAATTTATTTATTTGGTAATCAATTCTTGGCGATTTGATTTTGATATAAAATTCCTTCTTTTTTTTTGGTCAAAATTTTGCAGTGACTAGATGCAACAGAGCTGAGATTGCTTTGAGACATCTGAGAGAAAATAAAAATGGATTTGATGTCGTGATAAGTGATGTTCATATGCCCGATATGGATGGATTCAAACTCCTTGAACATATTGGTCTTGAAATGGATCTCCCTGTTATCAGTAAGTCAACCATTCTAACTTTGACTTTCAGTTAATAGTCTAATTATTGACTTGATTCACCTTCTAAGTTTTGTGTTCCGTTTGGTTTCATATACTTGATCTGGGTTTTGGTTTTCGGGTCTAATTGTTGATGAAATTCGGATAACTTAGTCTTTATATTAGCTCCATCAATACTTGAGAAATGAAAGTGTTTTGATCTGTTTGGGCTTGTTTACAGTGATGTCAGCTGATGACAGCAAGAGTGTAGTTATGAAGGGTGTTACTCACGGGGCGTGTGATTACTTAATAAAGCCCGTTCGTATTGAGGCTTTACGTAATATATGGCAACATGTGGTTCGAAAACGGAAACATGAGTGGAAAGACGTCGAGCAGTCAGCAAGTGCGGACGAGCAGAAACCGCCTGAAGAGCCTGACTACTCGTCTTCTGCAAATGAAGGGCATAACTGGAAAAACTCGAAAAGGAGGAAAGACGATGACGATGAAGCTGATGAAAGAGATGATTCTTCTTCTTTGAAGAAGCCTCGAGTTGTTTGGTCCGTTGAACTCCATCAACAGTTTGTAGCAGCAGTTAATCAGCTTGGAATTGATAGTATGAAATTTCTTAACTCATTTTCAATTGTTAACTGTTGATGCAATTTTTGGTACTAATATGCCATTTATGTTCTCGAATATGTATGGAATTCAGAGGCTGTGCCGAAGAAAATCTTGGAGCTGATGAATGTTCCTGGATTAACTAGAGAAAACGTTGCTAGTCACCTTCAAGTAAACTTCTTTTCGGGTTTCTTCTTTCTTATTCGTGCAAACTTAAGATTGATGTGCTAAAGGGTTGCTATGGTTTCTAAAATGGAAAGGAAAAATGTTCTTTTTTCCATTTTGACTTTGTTTTTGTTCGTTTTTGCATTTTTATGTGATGCATTGAAGACCTTTCTTCCTCACAACTGCAAGAATTTGGTGCAGAAATATCGTCTTTATCTTAGAAGACTCAGCGGGTCCCAGCATCCGGGTGCGATGGCAACAGGATTTATGGGCAGCTCAGATGCAGGCTACGGATCAATGTCGTCACTTAACGGGCTTGATCTTCAAGCTCTAGCTGCAAGTGGTCAACTGGGTCAACTCCCTCCCCAAAGTCTAGCAACTCTTCAAGCTGCGGCTCTTGGCAGGTCAAATAACTCCAAGTCTCCTATTTCCGTGCCCGTTATTGATCAAAGAAATATTTTTAGCTTTGAAAATCCGAAGTCAAGATACACGGAAGTCCAAAGTCAACATTTGACTAATAGCAGCAGTGGTAAGCAGATGAATTTACTTACAGGAATTCCCACAAACATGGAGCCGAAGCAGTTTGTGAGTTTGCAACAGTCCGCCCAGCATTCTTTCGGGAGCATCAATAATCAAGTTCTAATTCAGATGGGTGGTCAAAGTCATATTCAAAATCATATTCAAAGTCAAAGTCAAAGTCAAGCTCAGTCGAGTACAAACCCCCCTCATGGTTTGAGGCAACCTGTCTTGTCCAGCGAGATGTTGACACGTGGCGGAGTGGTTGACATGGCAACGCCTGCGTACAATCCTGTGGTATCACAGACCTCATCCCTTGTGGATTTCTCAATGAATCACAAAACCGATTCATCTGGAAGTAGTTATCCTCTCGGGGGTAGTTTGGGAATTCCAAGTCTTTCCACTGCGTCATCAACCCTCCAAGGAAGTGGGAACTTAGATACTAAGGTCTCCAGAAGAAATATTGTTCCAAGTTATGATATTTTTAATGATCTGAATCAAAACGGATCACGTGATTGGGGTGGTTTACAAGATGTCGGTTTAAACTTTGACCCATCTCCACATACAATGCAAGGAGGATTGGACACCTCGTCTCCATTGTTACTTCAACATAACCGTTCTGGAGTTGAAATGGGAGGGCATAACCGTAATCTAACTGGTGGAAATAAGGTGATATTCTCTCAAGGTGTTGAAACCAGAACTCACCATAATGGGTCAAATGTTGGTCAACAACGTAACGCTTATATCGGGGACAGTTCATTTAGAGTCAAATCCGAAAGTGATCATGACGGAAGCTCTCATAGCACACTATATCAGGAACAGTATGGCCAAGATGATCTCCTAGCTGCAATTTTAAAGCAAGTATGTATCCGATCCTAGTAAAATGTTTAATATACCCTTCAAGACTATAAAACCACTCAATATACTAATCTTTGATTTTGTGCTGCAGCAGCAACAACAAGAAGGTATTGGACAGCCGGAAAACGAGTTTGGCTTTGATGGGTATGCATTAGATGATCTATCCGCCTAGACTACGGCGTATACTTTGTGCTTCAGCTGATGTACATAGCTTGACTACCGTCCGAATCACCAAATGACACGATTTCTTGAATTTCCGGTAGCTTTTTTAATATTCTTGTTGTGAATATGGTTGTTGCTGGACATGATACACATAACACACGATATGCAAAGGCATAACACGTGTTAAAATTTTTGACTGCCTTAGGTAGCGTACAAATCCCAAAACCGTAGCAACAAGCAAGTATGATTTCTAGGATTATGAATTTGGTTTTTTCTGAAGAATTTGAAGATTTACTATAATTCTACTTATCAAGTCTTAGAATAATACAAAAGTTTTTTGCATGTTTGTAAAATTTTAACTTAAATTGTATTCTTTCAGCTTTATGGTAGCTTAATAATGAGTTACTTTTGTTGTTTGATGAAGATTTGTCATGTCGTACATAGCATGGAAATAATGTCTGGCCTTGTTTCAGAGTCTTGACAGTCTCAAACAATGTGTTCTAGATAGTAATATTTACTATATACCAATACACAATAAGTGCAAATCTGATGCTGCAAAGTTACAACTGTATTAACCAAGTTTTGGATCTCGAATTATTATTCAGAAACGGATGAGTAAATGTAAACGGATGAGGTTTTAACTATTTAGGTTACTATCTCGTTTATGATTCATACGAGTAACATTCAGATGATGTAGAAAGTTTGACAGGATCCAAAACTTATCGGTATTCGAGGTAAATTTTAGATATGATAAATTTCAAGTACAACGCTATGGAAGCTAAAGATGGTAGTGTGCATCAAACTTTAATCTACAACATTACTGTACAAATGAGTCGATACAATCTAAATCTGAAGCAAATATGTAATGTTAACTACTATAAAACAGTTCGAGCTCTATAAATATAACTCTTTTGGAGCTGCGATTACGATATCAACTAGATGAAGGTGCGAGTAATGAACAAACAAAACAAAGTTATCGCGTTTCCATTATAGTTATTGGTTTTACGTTACAAAGTAATCACTCAGATTTTTTTTACCTTCTTTTGACTAGTTGTTTGTGTAAACAAGCAACGAGTGTGGTACCAACAGTTATGTAATCCCGCTATGGTGTTGCAGACACTTCATAATCTTCAGCAACATTTACAAAGTTACCGGTGGAGCAAGGGCACTTCGGCGAAACAAGAATGATCAATTTAGGTCTGTTTTAATCGTTCTTTCGTATAACAAAGATTTAAACATCTACAACCATTTACGGGTATTATCAACTCGCCATCTATTTAAAAAAACTTAAACCGATAATCTACGGATTGAAGCATTTCCAGGTAACAAAAATATCAAATGGGGTTTCATTCTATTCTAATTTGAAACAAAACTAATTTGAAAACTAAAATAGGTAACAAAATCAATATCAATGTGTAGCAAATTTGATATTACAACAATTCTATACAAATGACTGAATGAGTGAGTCTATACCATCGTTCCTTCAAAAAATTAAACAAATCTACAAAAATCAATCTCCATTGAATATCACTGCCAACTAATGCTGCTGCATCAACATCACAAAGACGACAAATGCCACAAAACTCGAAAACACGACCCTGGACACCGTTCGTAAAGCATCACTTGTTGGAAGTACTTTTGGGAGCGCACACTCTTCACCGTTAAAGAATACTTTAGTTGGGAACCCATCGCCTCCAGCAACACTGATTCCAGGTGTTAGTTTTTTTGTGAACGAGATCACAGACTGTTGTTTCCCGGGTACCCTTGGGTCTCTTTTTGGGTTGTTCCCGTCAACTTCCCCAACCAAATAGTTCAGTCCGGGTAGACCCTGCATGAATATCGTGTTGTTGACACCGTTCAGCTCAAGACCAGTCGCGTTAAATGAGTACGCTTTCTCAAACCCAGGGGCAGATTTGTCCATTTCCATAGCGACAAACCAGTCAGCAAAAGATGTTTCATCCCAGTTGAAGAGAGTGATACGGGCTGACCATCCACCACGGTAGTCGGTAAGCAGATGCCAATTGAGACTGACCCCACAGTGGTCCCCACAGGGCAATGGGTTAGGGACGCTTTGGCGTTGCAGGCTAGCCCAAGCTGTTGAAAGTTCGGTTCGGTTATCAAATGGGACCAGAAGAGCCTGGGAAGGAAGAAACAATGCAGGTGCGGTTGTACTGCACGTTTGGGAATTTGCACGACTCGGGCAACCACAAGCACAAGTCGGGCAGGGTATGATTGACTCGTTGTAGTAAGCAGAAAACGATACACAGCATCGGGGGCTTGAACCTTTCGCCTGTGTGATATTGCAGACCACTTGCCAGCTAGAGACCGCTGTCGACCCAGGTAGTCCACTAGGGTCTGGGAACTCACTTGGGCTAACCCGTATAGGAGAGCCACATTTGTAATCCGGGTTCAACCTGCCACTGATTTTGAAATTTTGTGGTGGGACAAGCTCAGACCGGTTTATATCTGGAGGCATTTTGTAGACGTGCAACTGAAAAGCCGACTTTGACTTGCTGGGATCCATTGTCGGGGGCAGAATTGTCCCGTTCCGGCAACAGAATGGGATCATTCCGCGCTGGGTGTTATTGGTCATCTCAAGGGGTAGATCGATCAATGTGGGCCGTCTTTCACAATTTAAAACAGTTGAGAAATCCATGTCTTGGTAGAACGCGCCTTGTTTCCCGAATATGCACTCTGTTGAATCACGGGTGTAAGGATAAGCACCTTTTATGTCATTGATGAACTCATCCCTCATCCAGTCCCAAGTTAGGTTCCAATTATCGAGCCGGCCAAGTGCATTATGATTCTCAATGGTCACCTCAGCCCAGTAATGTGAGTCGTAGGTCCGTATCACATCGTACATGATTGTGAGATCGCCGGTTTGGCGTGGAAGAAATTCATCAGCTACAGTCACATTGGTTACCGCATTTGAATCTTTCGTGCAGCAAACATTCATAACTCGTGTCCCTGAAAAGATTAAAATCCACAAAATATGTCAAATCTCAAACAAAAAGTCAAGCAAGATTTAAGGAAATAGTCAAGATTTAGCCAAAACATGAGTTGTAAAACAATTGAAATGAAAAAAATGACCTAATCAGAATCAGTTCATAACAAGCATGTTAGAGTCATACGAACAAAAATTAAGCTAGATTTCTTGTCGGATCACAAAATGTAAGTTTGTAACTTATGAGATTCAAAATATCTAGTAAAAAAACAATAACAGTCAAAATAAATATAAAAGATAGTGAACGAGTCAAAGTCAAATATATGCTGAAAAACTCGGTTTTTCCTACCATGGTGCCAATGATTCATGCATTCAGTAGTAATGAATTGTTCAAATTAGGTACAACAACTTTCTTTCATGACTATCAGGCCTCATAACCAAATCAAAGATGATTAAACAAAGAAGCCAGATTATTTCTATGGCAATCTAAGTCAAGAACGATTAAATCATAGTTGGCCCGTTTTACAGAAGCAAATCGAATTGTTTCCAGAGTCAAGAAACTTGATATCCGTCAACTAAACACAAACAAAGCTAAATCTTCAGAGCAGAACCCAATTGAAGTATTGAACAAATCAAGCTATGTTTTGAAAAAGTCAAATTTTGATGAATTAACAAATACATCACACACACAAAAATCAAACCTACAACTACACGTTTAAGCATTTTAATTAAATAGCAACATACTTTCACTACATTGATAATTTGGTCCCCTGGAATTTACAAGCATCACACAACCGCTAGTCCACTATGTGTTCAGAATTGGTTATTTTGAGTAGTTTGCACCGGAAAAAATTGTCACTTGTTCAAAGAATGTCGAATGTTTTTTAAATAAGTTTAATGCTTTTATAGAACAGCTTCTGTAAGCCGAAAAAGTGAAAGTGCATTGCTATTTATCGGACCCTAACTTTCAAAGAAACCGTTGCAAGTTAACCCTTCAATGCTACCAAATATTACACATAAAAGGAGATGTAAGAACCCTTAAACAAAATGGTCAAATAATTAAAGATGAAGACATAATCGCATATTTGAAAATTAGCTCAACTTCCAAGTTTCAAATACATAAAACAAAAAGATCAAATTAGCTAAAACATCAAGTTCAAAATATCACTAGACACAAACACCAACACAAACAAGAGTTGGTTTGTAGCTTTTAAAGCAAAAGTCAGTTCAAGTAAAAAGTAAATCAAGCAGTTCAAAGAAAAAGGTAAAAAGTAAATCAAACAGAATCTCAAAAAAAGGACATTTAAAAGACCAAAGCTACGATTTTTCAGTAAAATCAAATCAGTTAAAGAAAACCCATCAATAATTTCAACAAATAACAATAACAATAAAAGTATAAAACAACTTGTTTCTCTCAAAATCAAACAATAAACTTATATTTAGTATCTGTAAAAAAATCATTTTTTTTTCAAAATTCTACTAAAATTTTCAAATATGAACACAAGATTCGAAATTAATATACACCCATTATAACCGATCAACAACTTTAAGTAAATATTTTTGTAAAAAAAAAAAAATGTAAACTCTTTTCAAAAATTCTACTAAAATTTCGAACAGACATCGCAAGATTTGAAATATAAATACCAATTATAATCCATCAACAATTTATACACATTTAATACAAAAAATAAAATATTTATTTGTATATATAAATAAAAGTAACTTATTTTTTTTACCTTGCATAGTAGGCGTGGGGCAAACAAAGCCATCATTAGCAAGTGATATATTTCTAGGCATGGGAACCCGGGTCAACCCGACACCAAACTGGGTCCCAACAAAATCAACTTTCACAGACATCTGATTCACATCACCAGCAGTTTCAATAGCAGTCTTAAGATCCGAAACAGGAAACCCAGAAAAAACAGTCCCATTTCCGACCCGACCCGGTAAACTAACAGACCCATCAGCAACTATAGCATTAGATACAGAAACCAAGTATTCATCATGTTGAAACCCCACAAAAACTCTCCAAGATTTAAGTTCTTGATCTTGGTTGTTGAGGATTGTTAAGGATGATTCGAATCTGTATGGCTGGTTTGATGGGTTGGGTGTTTCGGGTGGGAGCTTGGATCCGGATGTGTATGTTAAGGATAAGAAGATGCCGTTGCAGGCGTCAGAGATTGGCGGCGGTGCTGGTGGTGTTTGGGCGGTGGTGAGAAGGAAGAGTGTGAAGATGGTGGTGATGATGACAGAGAGAGTTGAATACATTGTTTGAAATAATATTCATTTATTCATTTATGTCATTTATTCTAATCATCATATATATATATATATATATATATATATTATAAAGAAACGTGTATACATGGTTGACAAATGTCAAATGAGGTGTAAAAAATGAAATAAAACCGGCTCCACATTAGCCTTATCCGGTTTGTACGTAAACTAGACCCACAAAAGATGTTTTTGCTAAGTTCTGTCCCATAAAAGACGCGTTTTTTGTTCGTACCCTAATAAAGTTATTTTTCATAAGTTTGAGTATTTTTCAAGCAATTAGCCCTTATCTTTTTTACTATGCCACGCATATCCAATTTTGTTAATTTTTCACTCGGATCATACCTAAAGCCAACGTCCGTCAGTGGGTCGTTAAAAACACCACATGTGTCGTGCACGCGTGGGTGTTTTAGGTGATTTCACACTCTTTTAAAAAGATAGAGGTATGAAACCAACAATTCTAGACAAAACATATATCATCCGTGTAGCAACATTCCATGCTTTCCAAATCCATTTCATCTACTTCCTCTTTTTCATCTTACATTTTTCAATTAAATAAAGTCATTACTAACATCTTAAATCTAAAATCAAATATATACATATACATTAAATATATATATATATATATATATATATATGGAAATACACATCTATCAAAATCATCATGGATCTATAATCAAATATATTTCAAATCTTTCTCAAACCAAGAACGGTATTTGAAGGGTGTGGTGACGGGAGTGGGGGTGGTGGTTGAAGGCTGTGGCGGCAGAGTCGCAGTGGTGGTCGAAGGCTGCGGCGGCAAGAGTGACGGTGGTGGTTGAAGGTTGCAGTAGTAGGAGTGGTGGTGGTGGTTGAAGGCTCTTTGCTACTAGTCATGTAATTTAAATCCCCAATTCAAACTTTCAAGAACCCTAAATTGTAATAATTTGAAATAAACATTACCTTGGAATTGGATTAAGTTAGAAGCTTGGGAATTCTTCTTATGTTCTCCATCCAAATCACCCTTAAATTTTATTAATAAGAGTTACGTTATTGTTATTGGTTTAGAATCTTGGTTTTTCTAATAAATTCCTGCTGATGAGAATGTGTTATGATAAGGTTGCATTGAGATAAAGATAAGTTGGCAATGATGGATTACAAATTAGAGGGACTTTTAGAGAGGAAGTATGGTTTGTTAGAGTAAATTACACGGATGATATCTGTGGTTTGTTCAAAGTTACTGGTTTCATACTTTATCTTTTTAAGAGAGTGTGTGAATTGACCAAAAACACCCATCACATGCACGGTACATGGGTGTTTTTAATGCCCCATTCACGGATGTTAGCCTCAGGTAAGGTCCGAGTAGAAAATTGACAAAGTTAGATATGCCTAATGTAATAAAAAGGATAGGAGTATTGAACCAGTCATATTGAACATACCATATGAAACATCCGTATAACTTACCCTAATATGGGTGATATAAGTTATTCCATATAGCTGTTGCATGTATATATGGGTCATGTCATATTATCATAATGCATAACTTCGCCGAGTTGGATTATTTGCTGCAACGAGTTCATGCAACAATGTGCATGGGAGGAAATTGATAGAAGTTTAAAAAATTTTAGATAAATTTATCATTATTGTGTATTATATGTTTCTGTTGTTTTATGTACTAATATATTAATACAAGCTTGAGGTATTTTTGATACAACATGTAGCACACTATTTGATAAAATTAATTTTGTTTGATAAATAATTTTCCTAATTATATATATATATATATATATATAGAGGTTGGTTATTATAAAACAAGTATTAAGGTAAAACAAGTAAGATAAGATCT
>JAOXNX010000035.1:23044063-23058492 GCA_028566075.1 Solidago caesia | reverse complement strand
CATCATTATTGTTTAGAGGCTTTTCTCCGATTGCCTGAAAAGATAGTGCATACTCATATACTATTACAAACAAGATTTTAACAGTATTATTGAATAATCCCATTTACTTCTTTTTTTAAAAGTTAAACTTTACCAAAATGGCGGGCCGAATTACAGTAAAAATTAATTACACCATATTAAAATTATATCAATCTAACCAATTTATCGAACTATATTTGTATCTACTTCTATACCACAAGAATCCCATTGATTTCACATTTTGCACCAACTCTTCTTTCTTTATCGTGACATTATCAAATCTTCTAGCATTTCTAGTTTTTCATATTATCCAACAAGTGAGAGGGATGATAAAAGTATAATTATTTTTCTTTTTCTTTTTTTATAATGATTATATCATAACTATGTAATATATATTTATACACTTTGTTATAAAACTTATACATTATGATATAATTATCAAAAATGATGGTTTTTTAGTTTAATATCAGCTCCCTTAGTGAATACGTTACTTTTGATAATAAAGAGTTGGTTGTGATTATTTTTACCGATTATATTTTAAGTCCAAATTACTACATTTTTTAATTAGATTTTTTAGATATCCGTTCATCATTCTTATAAATCCATCATTTAAACATATGATTTGATACATTTAAACAAACAATTATCTTTACTCTTTTATAAAACAACTTATTCTCTTTCTTTTTTCAATTTTGTATTTTTAAAATATCTAAATTTTCTCTCAATTTCAAAAACTTTATTTTTATAATTAACTTATATATCTAATTAGTCAGAAGTATTGTTTCTGAACTTTTTTACCGCTCACCTACGGAATTGTCCTAGCAGAATTCAAAATAGAAACATTTCGTAAAAAAGTGCAACAAGGTATTCACTTTCACTAGACAAGGTGATTTAACAATTATTTTATTTTATGTGTAAACTGAAACCAATAAAACAAAAAGTGAAAACGTAATGATGAAAAAGTTTCTCCTGAGAGTGAGGCCCCCATTATTTAACCACTATACTCCCTTTGAAAATTTCCCCTCTTTCAACAAGGTCATAAATTTCCCCTCTTTGCCGTTAAGTCTTGGATCAGTCTCGGTGTTTTTCTCTAATGATTCTATTGTTTTGCTGGGCTGTCATTAATGTGTATAAAATATTTATATTTTTACAATAAAATTTAAAAAGGGAGCTTTTGATATGAAAGGTATAAGTTTTTTATGCAGGTTATTAAAGCTGTCATTTGAAAAATTCATGATTTTATTTTCAAGGCGAGGGTTTAAATTTTACGAAAGACATTTGAAGAGAAGGCCTTTTGTAATGTTATGCTCATCCAAAACATGGAAGAACAAATTTTTTAAAACGTTATCAGGATTCGAACTCAAAGTGTGCACTCCAATTCCAGAGATGTGGCCGTTCAAAAAAACAAAGTCATAAATTATATTTTTCTTTATTATTCAGAATATTAAATTTAGAAAAATAAAAACATGAAAAGAGACGTTAAAGATTTTTTTAACCTTTTTCTTGATTCACCAAATAACTTTTGTCCCAAAAGTCAAAAAAAATTTAAAAAATTCTAAAAAAAAAAAGACCTTTTTTGTTTTCTAATAAAATCCAAAAAAATCCAACCAATTTGATGACCCCATGAGTCCCATTTAATGCTTTTGAAAACAATAATTAATAATTAAATAATGTGACCACTTAAAAACCACTTCGCAATAATGCTCTAAAAATTCTCTCAAAATCTCTGCATTCTGCAATTCAAAGCAAAATAATTAAATAAAATTCTTTATTTTTATTTTTATTTTTTGTATCTATTTGTTATTTTTATATGTAAATGTAAATTTGTTGGCTTTATTCACAATGGAAGCTTCAAAACATAGAAGTAAGTGAAAACAAGGATAAGCTGAATTTTGCAAGATCTTGATATCTTCATGTCAATGTAAGTTTTTTATTTTTATTTTTTGTGTTTATTTTGTTGAATTATTGAGTATTTGATGTGGGTTTTGAATTTTATGCTTGTTTTGATCTGGGTTTGTAAGTAGAAAGTGGAAAGTTGACTAATTTATGCTTAAAGTCAATGGTGAAGAATTTTTACTCCAGGCTTTGTTTTTCTACTAATGTAGCTGAATTTTGAGTCTTTTTCTTGTTGGTTATTCCATGTGGGTTTGGGTAACTTTGATTTTTTTGACTTTTGATTTGTGATTATGCTCTCCATACCCCGCCCATGACGGGATTGAGTATCGTTGTTGTTGTATGTGATTATGAGCTGAATTCTGATAATTAAGTCTATTTCGGGTGTAAAAATGAAGGCTAAGCTTGTTTATGTGGTGATAATCTTGTTGCAGTTGAATTTGTGTGTGTATGTGTGTTCAAATGATGGTGTTATACTAGGGAATTCAAGGTTTTTTGTGTGTGTTTGGGATTGTATTTTAGTGCTAATAGCTGATTACGTTTAACACAATATGCACTTTCTGAGTGTTTTGAGGGAAACAATTGCTTGTTTGCTTATTTTACACTGAAATAAGCACTTTTTTAAGCACTGTTGTAGAGATGCTTATTTGAAATCACTTACAAGAATAAGCACTTGTAAAATATGCAATCCCAAGCACAGAAACACCCATGTTACTAAATGTTTGACTTCTTTGTTTCGGTATTGTTCCATCTAAAAAGAGGCATTTTGTACAGCACTAAAATTACTTCGCACACCACATAATAGTAATACAATCTTGTATCAGACGGTCAACATGTGGTGTGCGGAGTAATATTAGTGGCAAATCATACCATAATGTGTGCAAAGTAGTAATACGTCATTATTTAAACACTATGAATGAATGGTAAAACGATATTTCACCCCTCATACGTGAATTAAAGAAAACAATACTTGTCCATGTCCAAATGCCTGATACAAGTACATTGAAATTATTGACTACAATAAAAGTAAAATATTTGAGTTTGATTCTTGAAAGTAAAAAAAATGGACTAAAGAAAGGGGTATCACATACATACTTTGCAAGCAACCCTAAAAGGTTTGGTTGGTGGATAAACTATATTGCTTTGTTATTTTAAAAGATTTAATACTTTTGATGCCTTTCTAAGCAACTGAACATGATTCATGCAGAAAAAGACTTGTGATTTCGATATCCTTTCATATATCTGAACCCTTTGCATACTTAATTTACAGATGTTATCTCGTTTCCAGATATATTTGTTAAACTGAGCTCAGCTCCTCCCTGATGCAACTATGATAGTGGAGAAACAAGGTTCCAGGGCTGAAGGAGGCCGTGTATTTCGACATTTTTTTGATTGGAATGCAAAATCGCGTAAAAAGTTGCTTTTGGAGACTCCCATTGTATCAGGTATTCATAAACTCAGTACTCCACAATGAGACCTTTTTGTGCATTTTGATCTTCTGTTTCATTAACCTTCAAATGGATTATTTTAGAACAAACGGAGCAGAAAACGAGTAGCAATATGCACATGCCAATCACTCAGTATCATCCGGTATAAATCTCTCTACAGCTTTATATTTCATTTAATTCAGGGTGTTCAAATTTAGACGAATTCGTTTTGAAGCTGAAACTTGACTTTTTTGACCATAAAATCAAAGTGAGATATGAAGTATGAATACTAGTATATGGCATTTTATGATTTTATATCCGGTATGAATTCGTATTGTTATGAAGCTTAAACCTGGCTTGTTTGACCATGAAAGCCAAAGTGAGATACATAGTATGCACAATATGTTATGAATATTTATGATTTTATATGTATATAGGTGATTGAAAATTATACAGCAGGAAGTTTGATTCTTAAAGGTTGCGCATCTTCACTAGTTGATGAAGATGATTATGGTAAATCACCCGGGGTGGTTGCTAGGCTTATGGGATTGAGTTCGCTACCGACTTCAAGTTCTGAGACACATTCAAACCGATTTCCTGACACCCCATCTATACCGTCTATTAGAAAACCCCCTGAATTTAAACAGAAAGATAACGACCAAATGGACAGAAAACATAGAGTGATAGAGAAATTTCAAACCGAAAGTTTACCTCCAAAATCTGCTAGATCAGTTTCAGTCACTCAACATAAACTTTTATCTCCTATCAAGAACTCGGGATTCGTGTCTTCAAATGATCCAGCTCATATAATGGAAGCAGCATCAAAAATACCTCTAATTGGATCGCCTGCAGTTCCTTCTTCAGCTAGAAAACCTTCTTCTCGAAGGCCCGTGGAGTCAAATGCTGCTAGGACCCTAAAGGGACAATCGATGAACAAGAGTTGGGATGGTTGTTTAGAGCGAAAACCGGTATCGGAAGATGGAAAAAAGTCGGTTTCGTTAGCTATTCAGGCAAAGGTTAACGTTAAAAAACGAGAAGGTTTGAGTTTGCATGGAGCCGAACCAATCAATGGTCAGGCTAATAGGCAAAAGAATACACTCAAGAAACCTTCTACAAATAGTGTACTTAAACAGAACAACCAGAAACAGAATTGCTTAACTGATAGAGGAAAATACCCTGCAAAATCTTCAGTATCTTCTGTCAATTCACAACCTAGAAAACCTGTTTCTGAGAAGAATGCCATGAAGAAAACCAATGATCGAAGGAAACCTTCTATGGAAGATGTGAAGAACAAGATTTGTGTTAAGAATGATCGAAGTGGAAATAGTGTAGTAAAGTCAAATGGATTGGATGTTGTTTCCTTCACTTTCACATCCCCTATGTCACACTCAAAAGACAAAAAGAACACATTTATAGGTAATAGTCATGGCAAAAACGCGCTGATCAACTTTGTTGGGAGTAAAGATGGTTTGAATTTAGCAGCCGGAGGTGATTCTTTGAGTACCCTTTTGGACCAAAAAATAAGGGAATTAACTGCTATGACTTCAGTTTCTGTTTCTCTAGAATCACGAATCAACACAACTCCGGTCTTCCAAAATAAAAGAAACCGATATAAAGAAAGTATAGACCACAAATTAATTGTTCAAGAACATGGTGCAGGCTTCTCAAAGAAACCCGCTGCCATGGAGGTTGACACTGAGTCAGAACCAGGTTATGTGAAGGTCATACTTTCTGATATTGTGTCCATGTTTGAGGATTTTGTCTTAAACAGGACTGGAAAGATTGTGAACCCACGTCGGTTTGATCAACTAGAAGCTAAAAGACCTGTTCTTGAGAAGAAACAAGAGCCTAAGTTAAGACGTAAGCTTGTGTTTGACTGTGTGAGTGAGTGTGTTGACTTGAAATGTAGAGTTTGGCCACTGGGGCTAGCAGCCGTGAGAAGAAAAGATCGGCTAGCTGAAGAAGTGTGTAACAAGATCTTGGGGTGGGAACAGATGAAAGATTGTATGGTCGAAGAGCTTGTTGACAAGGATATGAGTGGCAGTCAACACCAAAAGTGGCTTGATTATGATTTTGAAGCATTCGAAGTTGGAGTAGACATCGAGAAGCGATTACTCAGTTCCTTAATCGATGAAGTTGTTGATGATATCTTGGAAACATAGGTAAGATAGAGGAGAAAAAACAAAAATTCATCGGTTCATCATATGTTTATGGTTTTCCCCCCCAAAGATTGCTTCTTTATACAGTTTTCTTCAAAACGATTTCAAGTTTTATCCTTTTTTGGTTGATTCTATTGCATATTTTGTAAATCATAATAAGAAAATTGCTGTAAATGATGTGGCCATTGCGTATGTCTTCTGCATTATGAATTCTGAATCTTGGGTATCCAGGAAAGTTATGCAGTACTACTCCATTGTAGTACCTAACTTATGTCTCGCGTTTTGTTTAAGGATACATTTTTCAACATTGCATCAAGTCTTGAGGTGAAAAAATTGTATTCTTCAACAAAGTATCACAATACATCGATCTTTTACTCATTCAGCATACATTTGTTGATGTCGAAATGGATGAAAATGAAATAAGCATCATAAGATCGAATAACTTAACCAAACAGTAAACCCGCAATTGAATGCATACATAGTTGTACTTCCGCAAACATCATAACGTTTCAAACCATATAATCCAACCTATGTATCAAACTCAGATTGATCGATAAACATATAAATAACGTTGTAGTAACTTTGAATCTCAATGACAATAACAAGTCGAAAAATTTAAGATACCTTGGATTCACCTTAGTTCCATGGCCAAAGAAACATACCATCATCATCACCATCATCACAAATGCTAAATCCTTCAAATCCAAGCCCCAACTCCCAATCACTCACCAAGTTTTCATCAAAACAAAATCCCATAGTTTGGGATGACTTTGATGTCAAGCTTTCATCTTCTTTATCATCGACAACATAGCTTGCATTCATCTTGAAACTGTCAAAGTCAGCCTTTGTCAAACATTTCTCGCTTTGATCCGCATCATCAAGACTCAAAAGCCTATTTGAATCCATGGCATCACCTCCTAAAACAAAGCTCATGTCCATTGGTTCATCGTTTATGAACATTAGTTCATCCATTTCTGTCAAATTAATCTCATTTGAACAAATTTGACTTGCTTTTATGTTTTCATTGACATAAGCTAAATTCTTTCCTATTGTTTGATCCTCGAATTTACCCATTGTGGGCATGGCTGAGTTATTATGCACTTTATTGTGATTGTACTTTTTAGCAACTTTACGGCTCACACGACCAATTCTAGGCTTTATTTGCTCGACTTTTTTGTATGTATCGATGGAGGGTTCTTTTGAGTTGCTTTTAGTTTTGAAGAACATGTAGCTTTTGCGGCTCAAATGAGAGTTCCAATAGTTCTTGATCTCATTGTCTGTTCGTCCAGGTAATTGACTAGCTATACTTGACCATCTACGAATATTAAAGGTTACGGGTCAAATAATTAAACCATAAGGCGTGTTTGGATGTGCGTTTAACCTGATTTTCAAGACTTGAAGCTGCAAATGGTTATGTTCATGAAATTCTAACTATTTTTGAAGAAACATGTAATAAGACAATCTTAAACTTACTTAACTTCACGTTAGTCATCTAAGCACCCAATAATGTGGTTCTTCGGGCCGGCAAAAATCACTTTCAGGACGCACATCCAAACACCAAGTAATTGAGCAATGGAAATTTACTCAAATGAGTCTTTAAACTGGCCCCAAGTTCTATCATTTTCTTAACTGTCATAAACAAAAAATATATATACATATAGTAACAGTTCTTTACAAACCTGTTACCTAAGGATCCATGTAACTTGACGATTACGTCTTCTTCTTCTGGGGTAAAATTGCCTCGTTTGATGTCTCTTCTTAAGTAATTGATCCATCGCAGCCTGCAACTTTTCCCACATCTCAATAACCCTTCCAAAGATCCAAATGTAACTTGTTAGCAAACATCAAAGACATTAAACGATTATTGATTATATAACAATGGCATTTGTTAAAGTTCGTTCACGTCTCTAACACACATACACATACGGATGGTGATCAAATCAAAGGGTCTTATCGTAAAAATGATAAAAGAGACCGAGAGAAAAAAAAAAAAAAAAAAAATGATGCATCATCGTCGCAAAATTTGAAACATATATAATATATATACCTGCATTCTTGGGCAAAGACTTCCAAGAACCTTGACCATTGGCTTCAATGTATTTGATCAAGATTTCATCTTCTTCACTTGTCCATCTTCCTTTTCTCAAGCCCACCTTTTCGCAGCATGGTGATCTTCCCATTTTTATATGTATGAAAATTACATAGAACTTGAATAGATATATAGAACTTGAAAAATGTTGTATTGTTTCAATGATTATGATGTTATTACTTGAAAGATAAAAGCAAGTTCTTGTTTATGAACTTCATTGCAATAAATGCATTGTTTGCTATTAAATTGATAGTCTTGCTCGTATTGAAAAGACTTCTTGTTGATTTAAACACTTGCTTTAAATCTTGCTTATGCTTATATAGTGAAATGTTCATTTACAAACCATAATTATGATGAAAACCAATGGACAAATCTCAGCCACACATTTTGTTTGATGATCTACGTCCAATCACAGTGTGATTGTAAAATAAGCACAATGTGTTTAGTTTACAATCACACTGTGATTGAAGATTATGCTTAGTTAGTGTGATTGGAAACTAATCATAATCTCCAATCACAGTGTGATTAGAAAGTAAGCACAATGTGCTTAATTAGTTTCTAATGGCGTCGATCGGATTTTCAATCACAGTGTGATTGAACGTAGATCATCAAAAAATGTGTGGCTGAGATTTGTTTTCCAGTTTTCATCAATTTTCTTGTTTGCAAATGAATACAACCCATATATATCATAAAAAAGTTAATAAATTCTTTTACAAATTTAAGGCTAAGTGTTAATATTATTATTATTATTATTATTATTATTTTGGGAACGCCACATTTCGGACAGCAACTTCACCTCACCATACAAGAGTGAGGGTCACTACAGGATAGACGCGGGTGTCTTAACCGTGCCCCGGTTACCGCTGATTGGCTTTTCAGGAAAAAGCCCTACAAAAACCCAGCCGATATTTAAACCTCCGTCTTATGGGTAAAACCTCCGACTTGACACTTGAACCGGCTTCATTGTCAATTTAAGGCTAAGTTGCATGTATGTAACATCGATAATCTTACTCATACATTTAATATCCATCCTTCAATTAGTGACACATTTATTATAAACTCAACTAAATATACACAAAAAAATTGATGTTTCATCTTATGGCCTATAAATTATCATGAAATAAGAATCAAAACCACTTAATAAAGTACTCAAATAGTCGAACATTAAATTAAGCCACATGGAAAGCTAAATAAACCTAGATGTATAAAGTGAGGATATGAGTACTTTATCGTATTACTTGTACTTGGAATTTGATTCATAGAAAGGTACACATCCACTTACCAAATGCCATGAACATAGCCCGAGACTAGGGATTAATAGATGAGGTTTTTTTTAGTCTAAGTTATTTGAAAAGAACGAGTGTAAACAAATGATGTTTTCTTTTTCTAGTTATCGACGAGTCTGTGAATTAGATGTATACTGTCTAACCGAAATATCCGATAGGCGATAGCCATTTCTGAACCCTTTACTTGATTACCCAATATGTTACTATAGTTTGAATCTTAAATCTCTATCAAACCACCTTTAATAATTTGTCCTTTTCATCATATCTATAATTTCGTTAACAATTTTTAGAGTAAATTACAAAAATCGTCCTTGTGCTCTTCTAAGCACGAATCATCCCTCCCGAAAGAAAATGGAATGAGGCATCCTTATGGTGGCCTTTTTCATCCCAAACTCAAATCCCACTGAAAACAAGCCTGAAAATATCAGGTGAATGTGAAATGTTACAAACACCACCAACTTGAAAATTTGAATATTTTACGAGTTATTGTGGCTCAGGTGTCAACTGATACACAAATTTAGAAAACCCGCAAATACAATCACATAAACATTATCAATTTATCATATAATATAAACCCATTAAACGAAACAAAAAATCGACACAAAATTATATGACAATTGTAACACGATTGTTAGTCGTAATTGTTTGAAATGTAATGACAAGACCCTTTATTCATATCCATATGATAATCTACATATACCACAACAAAATATGTTTATAACTTGCTCAGTTTAACAGGTCCCATTTCCTTAGCTTTAGCCCTCAACAAGTGCTTCTGAACCTTCCCTGTAGCAGTTTTCGGCAACGGGCCAAAAACTACCGACTTTGGGGCCCAATAAGCCGGCATTTTTGCACGACAAAACTTCATTATATCCTCTGCAATTTTACTTTCTTCCGATTTCTCGACCTCTTCTTTTAATGTCACAAAAGCACAAGGCGTTTCACCCCATTTATTATCGGGTCGTGCCACTACTGATGCTTCAGAGATCAATGGGTGCTGATATAAAGTATTCTCGACCTCTACACTACTAATGTTTTCGCCACCCGATATAATAATATCCTTTGACCGGTCTTTGATCTCGATGTAGCCATCTGGGTGCTTTACAGCTAGATCACCCGAGTGAAACCACCCGTTTGCAAAAGCTTCAGAGTTAGCTTTTGGGTTCTTCAAATAGCCCTTCATTACCATGTTCCCACGAAACACGATTTCACCGACTGTGGTCCCATTCGATGGGACCGGTTTCATTGTTTGGGGGTCTACAACATCTAATCCTTCGAGGGCGGTGTACGGGACACCTTGGCGGGCGTTTAATTTGGCTTGTGTTTCAGGAGGGAGGTGGTCCCATTCAGGCTTCCAAGCACAAATAGTTGATGGCCCGTAGGTTTCTGAGAGGCCGTAGGTGTGGGTCACACGAAACCCATTTTGAGACATTTTGAAGAGGACGGAAGGGGGTGGTGCGGCTCCGGCTGTCATAGCGTGTACTAGGCGAGGAAGTGGGAGAATGGTGTCTTTAGGTGGGGCGTTTACTATTGTGTTGAGGACCACTGGGGCGGCACAGAAATGGGTGACACCAAGATTGGCTATAGCAGAGTAAATACCTTTCGCTGTGACCTGAATAAAAATGTGAAGACATCAACATAAATTTAGGTATGTGCCACACTTTTAGCATACATTTCGAAATCTACCACAGTAAGGTGGCAAAATGGATAACGTTGGGCGACTAAATAAATACCTTTTTCCTGATGAACTGGTGCATCAAACACGATTACAAATTTATATGATTTAAGTACCAATATGCATAGTTGTTAGACTCGTCCGAGTCAGGAGTCCACAACTATGCTAATATGATTTCTTGAATAAAGTGATTTAGCCTTTGGTAAGTTGGTAGTGTCAAAATAGGGTTGGGTTGAAACAGGTACTTGTTAGTGCTGGTTGAAAAATTTAGGATCCGGCTGAACCATAACTCCAAAAGCATTATTATGTTTTTCAATTTTTTTTATGAATAACTATCATATTAAATATAATTACAAAAAAAACAACTTATTGAAATCAATCTAATTGTTAGAATAAACAATGAAGGCACAATTTGGAAGAGTTTTTAATCCGTTTGACCCATTCCACTTTTAGCTACAAAATTTGTATCCCTGTTTGATGCATCAGAGATAAAACATAGCCTAAATCATCCCTTTCATATGTAGACGGATTGAAACTGCCACCTTTAGACCAGTAACTTGAGAGAGATATCTCGCTATATATATATTCACAAACATTTGTAAACAAAGGAGGTACCTGTCGGAGGCATATGTTGGTCCCACAAATAGCAGCAAGAGTCCAAGTGAAACACCAACCATTGCAATGAAACATAGGCAAAGTCCACAAGTACACAGCCCCTTCTGGTATACCCCACACCAGAACGTTACTACTAGCCGCCAGATAAGCACCTCGATGATGCAACACCACCCCTTTAGGACTTGATGTTGTACCCGACGTATATCCCAAAGCAATGCTATGCCACTCATCTTGTGGCGGCTTCCATGCAAAATCAGGTTCACCAGATTCTAGAAACTTCTCGTATTCAATCGCACCTTTTCTTAAAGCATATTGGAGATTGTGTGGCTCACATTCGCTGCTGCCGTCTCCAATAACAACTACAAGTGGAGATTTGAAATTGCTTTTAATTTTATCTTTTAGAATCTCTAAAGCTTCTTCAGCCAGTTTGAAATACTCTTGATCAACCATTATGACCGCAGATGATGAATGTTCTAAAAGGAAGCCAATAGTTGGAGCATTTAGACGAACATTGACTGCATTTATGACCGCTCCACTCATTGGAACTCCAAAATGGGCTTCATACATGGCTGGGATGTTTGGTGCAATCACAGCAACCTGTCAGTACAAGTATCGGCTTTAGAGGTGCACTTTGACTCACCAATGGATTAAAGGTCTAAAAGTATTTAGAAGTTTGTGGAATCATTTACAGCCTAACTAAAGCTTTATGTCAACTTGAACCTAATTGTCTGTGTCAACATTTCTACATGAACATTTGGGTGTGTTTAGCGGGGCCTTTTAAGGATCTTTTCGAGGCTTAAAGCTTTTGGTGTTAAAAAAAAAAAAAAAAAGAAGCTCCTATTTGAAAGAGAAAAGAAAGACTAGCTCGAAATATAGATTCTACAGAAAGAAAAAACCTCAGCTCCAAAAAGGTCATAAAAGCCCCTACAAGAGGCTAGTGAAAGTAAGGTTGAAAAGAAGAAGAAAAAAAAGATGTAGACCAAACTTTCAGCTCTAGCTCATGTGTGCCTAATATACCCAATGTCGAAGGGGTGCATTTAACCAACTATTGTGATGTGAAGTCGTAACAAATAGTAATGTACTTATAACTCTAGTTCTCAAAGTAATTACTATCGAAATACTCATATATGAACTGCTCAGGGTGTTGTAAGTAGTACCTATATGTATAATTCTCGAGCCACGTCTGATTTTTAGTAGACTAGTTAAGTAGTTATTTGGTCTCATTACTCAAGCTGCAATAAATCCTTCACATCCAACTCCCCCTAATCCTCTAACATAAATCAACTATATATGACTATAATAGCATTACTAATTGTAGGTCAGAGAAAACATCATAAACCTAAATATTATAGACCTTTTTTCCTAATCCTAACATAAGATGACCATTTTGACTTTTTCCAGTCAAACACAAAATTACTAAACCTCAGAAGAAACCAAAAACTTTTACCTCTATCTTAGTTTATCGCTTAAAAGTTGTCTACCTACAACATAAGCTTCTCATTCTCTCCTTATTAACACCCTATCAGAGGGGAAGGTGAAGACAAGTAGAAAACAAAACTAACCCATATACAAGTGGCATGGGTCTAGAACCCGCACCTCTTGGTTGATAGGTCAGCTCAAACGCCGCTAGGCTAAATTGTGTATACTTTAAGGGCTAACATTTAACTATCTAAAAGTGCATTAATTACATATTTCTAAATTTTTGTGTAATAATGGACACTTGTTTTGAATCCCAACCACAATAACTACAAACATCATAATTTTGGTGTAATTCATCTTTGTTTAATAAAACGATTAAACTGGTTAGCTTTTTCCTATTCTGGTTACACGGGAAAGACAACTCGTTAACTCATATGTATGTGGCATAAACCGGGTTATTTGTATGATCATTTCTGAACCATTTCCTTGGTCACCCCAAAATGTTTATCTGTTTAAACCGGACACTTCCTGTGAGGACACAGGACTTTCATCCTCGTTTAATAACTTAAATAAAACTTAATACTAGATATTATCATTTATTAACGACCAAAATTGTATGAAACATTTGACTTTTTCTAGACAAACTCATCTAATTAATTACCATAATCAAAATCCATTTCTATACTTCATCACAATTATTATAACATAGTATTTTCATAATTATCATCTCTATTTCAAAATCAACTTTAACAACAATAATCTAAACGTTTATCATTAATAACACAATTATCATATCATATATCCAAAAATATTAATATTAATATTAATATATATATTATATATATAATAATGAAATATATAATGATATATGTATACCGTTGAACCAAAACCAACAGAGCGTTTAGTAAGAGCAGAAGCTAAGCGGCAACAACGTTGGTAAGTCTGTCGCCACGTGTAATGAAGAGAACCATGGACCACCGATCGACGGTCAGGATGAACCAAAGCAGCACGTTTTAAAAACCAAAGTGGTGTTAGTGCTGTATAGTTTGCTTCATTTTTAGGTAAATCATCTATGTCTTTTTCTGCCTTCATGTTTCTCTTCCGGGTTTATAGGAAATGCGTGTGTGTTTTTTCTTTTTGCAGGTTGTGTGTGTGCGATGGATATACCGATGTGGTATTTGTGAAGGTGGCTGATGATCAAAGTCAAATGATAAATATAGTTGATTTTATAGGAGGTTAAAATGTTAAATAGTTACACTGTAGTATTTATTGATATATGTAAGTAGTGGGAGTGTGACACATCAAGATGAGTAGTGTGTGTTTTTAATGTTTATCTTGTGTTTTTTTTAACTTTGGATATACGGAGTAGTTAATTTTTTTTAATATTGTACAAGTTTGACTAGTATTTATTTAGGATTATATTAGAAGAAGAATTAAGAAAGTATTTGGAGGTTATGAAAAGTTTATCTATGTGATATAAATGGATAAACAAAAGAGGTATTTATTGACGAGTTTTTATTTAAACTAGCAATTTAACCCGTGCGTTGCACGGAAGGAAGCAATGAAAGCAACTACAACTATCAAAAACAATGAACCTATGTTTCTTACCTATTTGACAATATCCGAACGATTTCATTAAAAGCGTCTAAAACCATTAAAACCTAAGGGGAAAAGAATAATTAAAACTATATAAAAAAAATAGTAAGACCATTGAAGAAAGAAAAAAAAAGAAAAAAAAAACTAAAAGTTAAAAGAAACTGACATTCCTAAAAATACAAAGTAAATGACCAACATATATTCATTTAACTATTTATCTAAAATATTAACTTATTAAATAATATTAAGTAT
>JAOXNX010000035.1:22999899-23009935 GCA_028566075.1 Solidago caesia | reverse complement strand
TTGTACTACCAAGTCTCTCCTGTTATATTCAATCTTGAATGCTTGCATACTGCCTAATTGGATGTCACTGTAGACTTGATGACTAACATAATAACTAGAACGTTAAAAACAAAAAAAACAAAAACGAAAGAATGATAAAATGGACCATAACTATTGACAAATGAAGTAATCAAAGTCTTTAATTACAATACATTTTTTTTGTCCTAAGAAAACTCATCTCTAAAATTACAATACTTGTTGATTAAGTTTGATAATAATACGTTTGATAACACCAAACATTCTGACGACGGTGATGTAATATAGTGTCTTGATTTAAATGTTACATGAACGTAACACATAATGATGATGAAAATTATTATATATTAAAAAACGTTATATATAATGAAACGAATGAAAATAATCAAAACCAAATGTTTAAAGGTAAAATCCTAAATGTGTGAAAGTTGTTTAATAGAAACATGAGAACCCAAAAGTTTGGTGTCAAAAAACTGAAAACGAAAACTTTGATGGAGACAAAAGTTAAAAGACGAAAACTTTAAGGGGTAAAAATGAAAAGAGACAAAAATCAAAAGGTGTTATACTTCATGCATATAAAATTATACTATCATGGGGGGTAAAAGTTAAAAGATTAAAACTTTAAAGGTAAAATTAAAAATTGACAAAAAATAAAAATAATTAAAAAAATATAAAATATTGTACATTATGCATATAAACTTGTATATTTCATGTTAGTTTTTAGTATGTATATAATGAAACATATACTATTACGTAGTTTAGTCATACTATTAAACTAACATTTAATACATATACTGATATACCATATTAGGGGTGTTATTCTTTTGGGTTTATTGAATTTTAGGTTATTTGGGTTTTTAAAAATTATAACTTAACATGTAATCCAAATTGAATTAGAATTCCGGTTATAAGGGTTCGGGCTATCCAATTTTAACCCAAATAAAATTTACGCTTTACTTTGGGATTCGGAAAAACAAAACCACATGAGATATTAGTCTTAAACACATGAGATATGTAATCATATCTTTTATTTTTGGGAAAAAGGCTTTTAGCCCGGTAAGTATATTACGCCAAAAATCATTGAAGTACATAGATGTGAATGAATCTCACATCTTAGCCCGTTACATAGGCAATACAACATACATAACCGACACAACCACTAACAACTACTTCAAAAAGTAGACAACCAATTAACCTAGATTACAGATGACATTAAAACAAACAAAATTTCATCCTCATCTTCATGACTGTAATCATATTGCTTAAACTGGGAGTATAAACTTGAACCTCCGCCACAGATGTTTCCTTCTTTCTCTGCTATTTTAGACAGTTTATGACTTGATTTTGATAATCTAACAACTCATTTTGAGTGTTTGGATTGTCTTATCTTTTATAAGCTAATAAGATTTTTTTTAATTTTTTTATATTTATTCATTTTTATTTTTGGAGTGTTTGGGTTAGCTTATGTTGATCAAATTATCAAAAATGACATGTTATATATTTTATATTTAATTTGTTATTGTTCACTAAAATATGTGGGACACATTAATAGTACATATATGTTGTGTCCTTGTGCATTTTAGTATATACTATTATTCTTACTAGTTTAATACGAGTATGTTTTTTTGAAAATTTAAAAAGTATAGTATTTTTATAGTATAAAGGCATTAGATATATATGTAATTTTAAATTAAATAGGGAGCTCCAAATAAAAGTTAGGGAATTGAGGCTTATGAAAATGAGCTTAAATAAGCTTATAAGCATAAGCTAATAAGCTTATCCAAATTCCAAACACCATAATTGAGCTTATAATGGCTTCATAAGCATATGATCTAATAAGTCTATCGAATATGGTAACTCAACTCTAAATAACATTTTTTAATAAATATACTTGACTTATGCAATTTTGTTTGAACAAGTACTTAATCTTATCACCTCCCTATTTATACAGGGGAGGTGATATTTCCATTGATGTATTTACTTGCTAAACACAACTGGATTAGAGTCTCGTTGCTTATGTGAGATTAATCAGTATATATATATAATTTTATATTGAAGCTTTTTAAATATCTTTAGAAATTTTACATAGATATAGAAGGAAACAAATTATTCAATCAAGATATAAAGTATTCCGAAGCTTAAATCTAGTGGTATCTTAATGAAATCCAATTTAAAAAAAAATACAAAATGTTTTGTATGCTTTTTTTTTATAAGTTATACCTCTATGTATACTTTCAAAAACATCTCTTAAGAGTTGCTTGATCATCTTATAAACCTTTTCTAACGATTAAACATTAAAAAACCATTTCACCAAATTATAACTTCAATTCCAGCCATTTCTCTAACAACTCTTAATATATTTACCTAGAACGTGCTTGAATATGAAACATTTTATGAAAAAAAAAATAACTCTAAAACACTTTATAATAGTTATTTCACCATCTATAACTCCAATATTAAAAAAAAATTTCAAAAGAATCTTTGACACTATATATATGTTTATTTTATTCAACAATATATCATGGAGAAATTGATTGTTATATAGTTTAACCTTATCCAAATTGAAATCCAAAAGACTAAATATCAAATCTATTCACGTCTCTCTTCCACAAAAGTCTTCTTTTGTATATACAAAAGACTCTTCGGGTCAGAAAACTTGTTCCCTACTTTCTAGAAACTCCATTATTGTCTATATATACACACATACATAGTCCATCCCATATATAGATACATACCCTTTAAACATATATTCCTTTACAACTTCAGTCACATACCAAGTTTATAAACGTCCATTTTGAGCCTAGATAGAATATGTTCAAAAAATAGCAAAACCCATCACAAAAAACCCAAGTGATATGATTTTTGCCACATTTTTAAGTAGAATAAGACTTGTTCAATCATTTTCTGTCGTATTTCTCTATTGGTTTTATTCGGTTTCTTGAATTTTCGTTTTCGTTGTTTGTATAAATACTATACATAAGAGGTAGCTAGCTAAATAGAGTTTAAAAGCGAATTGGTTACAAAAATGTCATCAAAAGGTAATTATTTGATGGTGGATGATGAGAAGAAAATGAAGAGAAAGATATCGAACCGCGAATCAGCAAAGAGGTCTAGAATGAAGAAAGAACAACATATCAAGGATCTTAATGACCAAATCTTTCATCTCTTGAAAAAGAGAGACGAAATGGCTGTGAAAATCGATGGAGTCATGAAAGGCTATGCTGCCATAGAGACGAATAACATGGTTTTGAGATCACAAAAACAAGAGCTGGAGAAAAGACTCGAGTATGCGAAAAATGTTTGCGATTGGCATGAAGTTGATGGTTTTTTGTCATTTTCATCATTGGATGTTGTTCAAGAACCATGGCTTAGGCCCTCTAATTCCATGTCTTTGATTATGTCATCTGCCGGAAATTTCCAATTTTAATCAACCTATTGTATTGTTATTGTTATTAGTAATATATATGTATGTATGTATTTTTTTTTTTTTTTAATTTTGTTATATCTTTTGTATCATATTATACTAGTAATTTATTACATGATCTATATCTACATTATGAGTAGCAAATTTGGATTCTTTGAGATGATGATGATGATAAAGATGGATGCATTGCAATTTTGGATTTTAGTAATCATATCTTTTTCATAATGCCAACATGAACACATACTAAGTTAATATTTTACTAATACGTATATCGTCTGTATTATATTATATTATCTTATCAACATTCTTTGACAATTGTAGGTTGTTTGGTATATTCTTAATAAGATTATTATTATTATCATTACTTTTAACATACAAACAGTTTGAAATTCTTTAAACCATGTACACAATATATTAGATTAAAGAGTATGCAAACAAAAGTATTACTATACAATCAAGTATATATAGAAGTTGCTTGACCCACTATACTATAAATATGTAATTTTAATAAACTCAGGATATAGAGTTATATATATCGCAAAAGTATGAGACATAGCTAGAATAACAAAACTTCTGCACTATTTTGATATTTAAAAGTATACATACTCATAACAATTTTCTTTGGAAACTATTTGCAAAAACATTTAGTAAGAAACTGTGAAATTCGTAGATGCTTCTAAAAAATGATTCTTAAGAATATTACGTCCAAACAAAGGGTCTTGATTTCAGAAGTATTAGATCGAGGCAATGTTTTAAAAACCGATGTTTTAATCGAACCGGTTACGTCTAAAAAACGATTCAGCTAGTCAACTTATATTATTTGTAAAACCAATACAAAAATGTTACAATATAACAAAAATATACTTAAAATCTACTCAAAAATAATATCGAATAGTTATTAAAAATATATATATAAATTTTAAACTCCACAAACAACAAATAAAAAAAATAACATTAAGTATGTAAATTATCATAAAAAATAATATAAAAAATTTATTAAAAAATTATAAGTTTCAAAAAACCAAAAAATCGGCCGATTCAACCTTCAGCCGATTTAACTAAAAAACCGGCTTTATTTAAACCAACCAACCTGGTATAAGTTAAATTGGCCAGTCTAAACTGGTTTTAAAAACATTAATTAGAGGAACCTATCAGCCGAGATTGTTGATTTTAGTCCTAAAGAGGACGAGTTATAACTATATGTAGATGATCATGTGTGCACTTCTTTACTTTCCTTTCTAAAAAACAATACTAAGTTGAATAATACATACAAATAATGTGTTGAAAAGCAACAAGAACATTAGTTCATTTGCATAAAAAATGTAAGATTAATATTTACCTTATTGCACATTCCATAAAACCTGTTTTAAAGAAATTGATTTGATAGCTTAAAACATGAGCCAAAAAACTAAATCGTGGAATTCCGAAATATAATTGTTCAACCATTGAAGATTAAGAGACTATCGTCAAGTTTATTTCCGAGCCAAGATTATATCAAATCATTGAATTATTAATTATTATATTGGTAATAAAGGACATTAGGACAAATTGGATTAAAATGGGCAATTTTTTTTCTTCCAAATACTATGGATGTCCGCACAATACAACGGCGCCATGGTTTACAGTTATGGTTTTACAGTGATATCTATTTATTTGTTTCAAATTAATTAGTGACCCATTTAATTATTAAAAAAAAAACTAACGCTACCTTTTTTATCAAAAAAAACATTAATTACTCTTTTCAGACTATTCACCCATAAACAAAAATGGATATTTATAAGAAGCAAAGAAAATGAAAAACATATTACCTGTAGTTATCCATTATTGCTTAGATGTCAAAGTTCATGAATTTAGTTCCACCATGTCATTTTCAATATTTCCTCAACATATATTCTCACCTAATATATATACACACTATATATACTTTTTTTTTTGGTTACTTTTTTCATATGTATCTCAATAACTAATATAACTCTTACAATATTTTAATACAAGCATTTCTATGGAAGACTTGTTAAAAACCAATTGTTATGATTTACAAGTTTTGATTTGAAACTCTTATGGCGTGTTTAGTTGTAAAAAATGTTTTTTAGTTTTCTATTTTCAATTTTTTAGAAAATGAAAGGGTTTTTCAATTTCTAGAAAACAAATGAAAATTATGAAAACGTGTTCAAATTAGAATATGCTAATTTCATTTTTCATTTTAAAAAACTATAATATATATTGGAGATGTGGAGGGAGGGGGAAGTGGGAGATGGAAAATAGAAAATATCAAAATGTTGTTTTCCAAATGCATGTTATAAAATGAAAAATGGTGTTTTCCATTTTCTTGGATTTTTTTTTTTGAAAATTCTAATTTGATCGCGTATTCTGTTTTCCATGTTTTCTTAGAAAACAAAAATGGAAAACATGGAGAAAACAAAAATGGAAAACAGGGGGTGTTATCTCCAACTAAACGCGCCCTTAATTACTGTTTTATCTTGTAATCGTTGATCATGCATGTCTAAGTTGTTTGTTATATATTGTTTATCTGACAATATTCGACACTACATAGACTTCTTTTTACTCGTAAGTTTTGGAGTTGTGGTATCGATGTCACTTTTTGTGGGTCATTAGTTTACCAGGTTTACTTTTACCAATAAAACTACTTTTAATTTATTTATCCCTTCAATCTTTTCAATTTCTCTTTTATCCCTTACCCCTCATCTCTCTCCCAATCTTTCAAGAAACATCATCCACGCGCGCACACACATTTACTTACACACAAAGGTTCAGATGTCATGACAAACTATTGTCGCTGCCTCGCTATGCACGGTAGCACGGATGACCAGCTAGTATATATATATATATATTTGTCACTTTGGTACTTTCTCATTGTCATTTTCTAGTTAGTTATTATTAATATATAGTAAGGTGCCAGGAACAAGAGATTTTGGATTTGTCTTGTTATTATTAGAGATAATAAATGTGTAAAAAACCAATTGAGTGATATTTCTAAAATGAAGTAAAGTGTTTTAGAAAAGAAAAAAGAAATTAGAGAACTAAAGTTAAATATTTATTCATTCAAATAAAAAAAATAAATTAAAACTCTATGTAATAGATCGACATATAATCGATGATATAGACTTCCTAAAGTTTAATGCTTTTAATTATCCAAAAGAGGCTACCAAAATGACTCGGGTCTCTTTTCTTGAAAGTCTTCGTGATACATCCCTTACCAGATCACCAAGAAGACGTGGCATGCATTTTGCATATGTGGAATATATTTATGTTTTTAGTTTACTATTTCAATTAAAGCAGACTTGGTAAATGGCAGTTAGTAGTAGACAAGTGATTTTCCTATTTTGGTGTTAATAGTGGTGCTCTTTGTTTTCTGTTTTGTTTATTTAAAGCATGCATGTAACTTCTAGTTTATGAATGAAGAAAATTGGTAAACGAATTCTGTCTCTCTATCTCTAGTTCTTGGAGTCTTACCTACTCTACGGGTTACTATCATTGGGAGTTTGTAAGTTTTATCCGTAAACCTATCACTTCGTATGCTAGTACGCACTCGAACAAGACTTTTGGTCAAAATGAGCAGTGTTGAGCACAAGCATTCAGGTTACATGACTAAGCGACCCAAGCGAGTTTGGTCTTTGTACCTCTATAATGTGAACAATTATATGAAAAACAGTTTGACGACTTGGTCTCTTAAGCCATTGCTTTTTGGTAAGAATTCATGGGTTACATACACGAGTATTGCCGATTTTGAACTCACACAGAAATCAGAATATATACAATCATTTCTAAGCTCGAATGTTGAGTTGAACTTCCATACAATGCGCAGCTCCATCAATTGATCCAGAAACCTGCAATACAACATATCACCGTCTGTTATTATATCTATCGTATCTCTTAATTAGCTATATTGAAAATCAGAAACTCTGCCCATTCATCCACTGATGTATTTTTTTTTTTTTATCTTATTTAAACATTATAAATAACACGATTTATTATCGTGATTTGGATTGAATCTCGATGAAAGAATCCTTCAATGAAAAGTTAGTTGGATAAGTTTAATGAGTAGTCTCTACACTACAAGAAAAATGACTTTCAGCAAGAATAAAAGTCCTTGTTAAATGTCCAAAAGTCCTTGCTATAAGTCTACAGCAAGGACATGTCCTTGCAAAAAGGTCGTTGCCAAAGCTGCATTGCTGAATGTCTACAGCAACGAAAGTAAACACATATAGCAAGGACATGTCAGACTTTTAAAAAATAATAATAATAACTTTTAGCAAGGATCGACTTTGTCCTTACTATAATTTTTTTTAAAATAATTACTCCGTATTACTCCGTATATCATATATATATATATACTAGTATAAATGTATAAATGTATTGTATAAATGTATTATACATGTATAAAGCTACAATAAATACTTAAGCTACAGTAAATACTTTGTCCTTGCTGTATGTTAAATAATTTTTTATTATAATTTTTTACTGTCCTTGCTAAAACTTTCAGAAAGGATAAAATCCTTGCTGAATGTTAAATAATTTTTTTTATTATAATTTTCGAATGTCCTTGCTAAAACTTTTAGAAAGGACTTTATCCTTGTTAAAAGGCTGTTGTAAATACAGTTTTTCGCCGATACCTTTTCCAGTTTCTAAATTTCTCGTAGATAAACAGGTTTTCATTTCCAGAATTTATCAAACCACCACAATATCTCAAACAACAAACACAATATAAACAACAAATGGCATACAATATTGACATTAACTATATACAATACATACATATTTACATTACTAAGTTTTTATTCTTGTAGTGCAGTTTGGGCTCTCATATTAATTTCATTATGCTCCCATGTATAAATTGAACTGAACATTTATAGAGTAGCAATACTGGTGATCAGATATCATCTATAACGAGTATATAATATTAACTTTCATCAAATATTTCAGGAAATTTTTATTAACCTAAATATTTTGTGTGTGTGTGTGTGTGCTGTTGTTTTTTTTTTTTTTTGATTTACTATTTCTTTAATGAATACTCCTACATAATACTGGTTTGCAGAACTATATACAAAAGATATGAAAGGAGGAAGTCATTTGGAAGTCATTTGGAGTTCTTCACCTCATCAATTGTCATGTGATTCACATTCTCTGACGAGGAAGTCATTTGGAAGGTTGAATGAAAATGAAATGGTTTAATGAGAGTATTGAAATATATGGTAGGATTGTATGAAGATTGAGAGAGAAGTGTATAAAATTTGTGAAAGTGTGGAAGAAAATGTGTGAAATGAGTGTGTTTATATAGAAAAAAAAGGGTATAAAAAAACAAAAAGGAGCGTGTATTTTAAATATTGTATTTTAAAAAGGAGCGTCCTCTGCGTCTGAAATTAGGAGAATTGGACCGACGCCGGACACTAGACGCTTTCTCGTATTGGACGTCCAAGTGAAATGTGCGTCGGAAGTGGCGTTCGGTTTCTTACTACAACCGGCCTTAGGCTTGATTCAAACCCAAAATTGGACACGTTTGCATTTTCATTGTATTTTTAATACATTTTACTCTTTTTATTACTTAAGTTGTTTGTTTATTATGTACTGTTTAGAACATTTAAAATATGGGAAAAACATATATGCTTCTAGCATCAAAAAATTCCTCCTCACAATCTTGCACCCACATGTTCAATTAAACAAAAAAAAAGCTTAAAATTATAACTAGGGCAGAGCATCATGCTCGCCATCCCCATATATATACATAATGTGCCAAAAATTAATTGTATTAGTTCTTAGTTGGAGTGGCACTTGGCTTGTCCTTTAATTGAAAGGTCAAGGATTCGAATCCCTAATCCCTCAATTTTTTTTTCTCGGTCAAACGTTTACAACAACTTTTTTTCCTTTTATTGGGCTGACTACTTTTTTTTTAGTTGGGCCATTATTTTTTGTTTGGGCCAGCATAAAAAAACTTGAGTATTTTGAATTTATTTTGGCTTCCATTCTTTAATATTTCTTATATATATATATATTTCTTTTATCTTAAGGTTTTTTTTTCATACAATAAATAGTAAAAATGATGGAGTGGTTTACAATTACGGGATTATAGATTCGACCTAAGTATACTAGCATAACATTGTGATCTTTTTTGGTTTTTTTTTTTTTTTGACGTGAACAGTAGAATACAACTTTCAAAGCATAATATACAACCATTTAAGCATTGATATATATACATAATGTGCCAAAAATTAATTGAACCAGTTCTTAGTTGGAGTGGCACATGGCTTGTCCTTTGATTGAAAGGTCAGGAATCGAATCCCCAATCCCTCAAAAAAATTTTCTCAGTCAAATGTTTACAACAACCTTTCTTCTAGTGAGTTAAATAAAATAGTTGCATTTGAGGTTCAATGTTTAAATTTTAAATGTTTAACTTAAATTTGAATTTTTAAAACATTTCACCATCTAATAATCAATGTCATTTTAAATTTCAAAGTTAAACATTATATGATATATTTCAACAATTGTTTGTTTAATTTGGAAGAAAAAAATCTACAACTATGTATATTACGGTTTATTTGCATGATCTAGAGTCAATATTCATTCGTTTAATTCTGATGT
>JAOXNX010000035.1:22965162-22983095 GCA_028566075.1 Solidago caesia | reverse complement strand
GGGTTAACCCGAACCCAAATCTTTTATATGGTTTGGTATATGGGTTAAACATAAAAAGATTTGGGTTACCCGAATAAACGTTTTATTATTATTATTTTTAATAATTTGATATTATTATTAGTAAAACTATACTAATATCAACCACCTTTATATTTTATAGTCCAAATAACCCGAACCTATATAACCCGAATCTTATTCGGGTTAGGTTACGGGTTAGTTTATATTCATGAAAAACCGAATAACCCGACTCAAATAACCCGAAAGGCCGTAACCCAAATAACCCCTATCTCCATTCTTGGGAGCATTTTGCTAACACCAACATTTGAACCCAAGAACTCAACGTCTCAAGTCCTCCTAAATATCAAGTCCCTCTAAATACCAATCCATCTATTGATGGCTTGTAATTTTAAAAGTAGTTGAATGTAATTGTCATGAAAATGCTAGTTTTTTGTTGTCTCATTTTAAGGGTATTATTGAAAATTATCGAATCTTCTTATGAAAATAGACATTTAAAATGAAACAAACAAAATAGAATATGGACATTTAAAATATGTATAAGAGATTAGCAAGCATTTTGTTTCAAATGATTGTGAATCGACCCACTGAGCACTGCATGCCCTACTTTAATAGTAAAATAAGAAAACAAAAAAATCTAAAAAATCCTTTCATTGATCAATAAGAGCGTTTATTATAAAATCAATTTAATGTTTTTATTTTCAACCAACTTAACTTGATCAATTAGTCGATATAGATAATTTTTTTATTATTAAAGTATTTGTATTTGCATTTGCATGTCGATATAATGTGTTTTTTTGAAATAGTACATTTTACAAGAGGTCTTCTATTGGCACCTTAAGTTTCCAATTGACACCCCTCAAATTACAACCCAGTCGCCCCATCTGCCAGCCGCTTTTGGCCAACCATCAAATCAACTTTTGTTTTTTAATAATATTGTAATATATAAATTAGTTGTTTGAAATTTACATTTTACCTTCATAATTTATTATAGAAACTTTGAGAAAATTTAAAATATACCATTGTAGATGATTTATTTTTATCCGCATTTCGATATAAACTTCGTCGCAATCAAAGACCGAAAATATATTCGTCGCAATCGAAGACCGAAAATATAACAAACATTTTCAAAGTTGGATTGCGACGAAATTTATATCAAAATGTAGATAAAATTAAATCATATTTGGACGAAAATGAATACGGGCTCTAAAAGTCGAAATTTAATGAAAACGAAAATGAAAACATATTTGGACGGCCTATAATAAAAATTTTAATAAATGGATAACCTTAAAGGGAAGAAAAATATTGAATAGTTGGGTGTTCTTCAAATACATTATCCTTTTCTTTTGAAATGATAGTAATTACGAGCAGGGATCAAGAGTATGATGTGTATGAAAGGTTTTGCTTTTAAAATAGTATTAACTTACCTGAAAGAATAAGGCTTCCTGAAGCTCCTTGATGACAACTTTCATTGTTGGACGTTGGTCTTGAGTTTCAGCTATGCACTCGTGTGCAATTTTTACAAATTTCTCTAAAGAATCTTTGTCAGGTCCTCTATTTGTGCTAAAACTGTTTTCACCCATTTCTTCCTTTAATATTGGATCTATCATTTCCATTAGTGTTCCCTCCTGGAAGCATCGTCGTGCCACAAATGCCAGCCCAAATATACTCTCTTTTTTGTATATTTGTTCATAGGCTAATTTTCCACATAGGACTTCAAACATAACTACTCCAAAACTATATACATCTGATTCTCTTTTCAACTTACCAGTCATCATACATTCTGGATCCATGTAAGCTGGTATTCCCCCTATTATTATGTGATAGAGACTGACATCATCTTGAAATGGGGGCAGGAATGCCGACTTCCCAAAGTCAACAATCTTTGCCCCCCAATTCTCGTCCAACGCAATGTTGGAGCTCTTAATATCACAGTGTATTATCGTCTTTTGGTCTTCCATCTCAGTATGAAGGTAATTCAATGCATTTGCAACATGGAGGCATATTTTTAAACGTTTTTCCCAAGTAATATGCCTCCTGCCGATGTTTTCATTCAACCAATCACCAAGAAGGTATCCGTTAGGAATATGCTCAACGACAAGGATCATCTCAGAACCTTCATCACAGAATCCAAGTAGTTTGACTATGCTTGGATGCTTGCAAGTGTCAAGCATTTTAATTCCCGTATAAAATGTTTCTTCTACTCTATCAGAGTCTTTAATTGGGCGGAAGCGGTTTATATCGACAATGCTGCGCCTCCTGGGTGGTTCACCTTTATTCTTCCTTTCTTTGATGGAAGCATTTTCTTCATCAAAATGCTTGAGTACTGCTCTGTATACGTTATAGTATCTGGCAAACCTAATATGATATGCCTTGGAAAAGTTATCGGTAGCCAACATTATATCACTGAGGGGAATCTTCAAGTGCTCCAACTTGTTTAGCTGTAACAATTTGAAAAAAAGGGGTGGGATCGTTGCTTATCATGTGACTTAATTGAAAAGAAATATAAAAACTTAGTTGTTAATTCTATTCAAAAACTTTTAATGTCTTCATTTAATTTGTGTTGATTAGATGGTATAGACTTTGCAAACTGTTTTTTGGTGCTTTCAATAGAGAAAACAATTGGCGACATGTGGTTTGATTATCCTCCTGTATGTCTTGGAAATATAATCATACATATGCATGTTTCTTTTACTATAATGGCCATTTGGAAAACAACTTTTACCATTCTTTTATATTGACCTTCCTTTAAAACTTAATTTTGGGTCATGCTAATGTGTTTGCCTGTTTGGTTTATATTGGGTTTAGTACCGTATCGCATATGATACTATGTATTGGTTAGAAAAAAGTGAAGGGAGAAAATGTATATGCACTAAAACTTTTATTTAATAATTATATAATTAAATTAGCATCAAAATATTAATTATTACTAAAGGGGTACCCACATAATGCGACAGCAGTGGTGGTGGCAGCGACGGTGTAGTAGTGGCGGTGACTAATGGTGGCAGTGGCGACTGGTGGTGTTGGTGCCGGCAGTGAGTAGCGTAGGTAATTAGTGTAAAGGGTGGTTGATGCGGATGAGTTAGCTATTAACTACTTGGATAAGGTTTGATTGTTATTTCATTTTCGTCCTACATCAGTGGTGTAAGTATTTTAGAAGTTAAAGGATAGATAGTGTAATATGTAAGAGAGGTATTTTGGACCTTTCAAGTTCTTAAAGTCTTGGGTGGTTTGCATTTTTATTTAAGTTAGTTATTTTAAGCAATGTATGTGAGCCTGTATAAACAACCTTATGCAAATTGAAATTCATAATATCATAATCAATACGTGCTCTAAAAGTCGAAATTAATAAAAACAAAAATGAAAACATATTTTGACAGCCTATAATAAAAAATTTAATATATGGATGACCTTAGTAATTACCAGCAGGGATCAATAGCATGATGTGTAAGAAAGATTTTGCTTCTAAATTAGTATTAACTTACCTCAAAGAATAAGGCATCTTGAAGCTCCTGGATGACCACTTTCATTGTTGGACGTTGGTCTTGGGTCATTGCTATGCAATCGTGTGCAATTTTTACAAATTTCTCCAAAGAATCTTTGTTTGGTCCTCTTTTTAGAATATAGCCGTTTTCACTAATTTTTTCCTTTAATACTGGATCTATCATTTCCATTAGTGTTCCCTCTTGGAAGCATCGTCGTGCCACAAACGCCAGCCCAAAATTGTAACTCTCTTTTTCGTATATTGCGTCATAGGCTAACCTCCCACATAGGACTTCAAACAGAACTACTCCAAAACTATAGACATCTGATTCTCTTTTCAACTTACCAGTCTTCAAATATTCTGGATCCGTGTACGCTGGTATTCCCCCTCTTGCTTCGTGATAGAGAGCATCGTCATCTTGATTCGGAGGCAGGAATTCTGAAAACCCAAACCCAACAATCTTTGCCCCCCAATTCTCGTCCAACACAATGTTGGAGCTCTTAATATCACGGTGTATTATCATCTTTTGGTCCTCCATCTCAGTATGAAGGTAATTCAATGCATTTGCAACATCGAGGCAGATTTTTAAACGTTTTTCCCAAGAAAGAATATGCCTCATATCGTTGGTTTCATCTAACCAATAACCAAAAAGGTATCCATTAGAAAGAAGCTCAACGGCAAGGACCATCTCAGAACCTTCATAACAGAATCCAAGTAGTTTGACTATGCATGGATGCTTGCAAGTGTTGAGCATTTTAATTTCTGTATAGAACATTTCTTCTCCTTCACTTGGGTGGAAGCGGTATATAAGGACAGTGCTGCGTCTCTTGGGTAGTTCACCTTTATTCTTCCCTTCTTTGATGGAAGGATTTTCTTCATCAAAATGCTCGAGTTTTGCTATGTATACGGTAGGGTAGTGTACGGCACGCCTTACTTGGCGTGATATGGAAAAGTTTTCGGTGGCCAATAATATATCATCGAGGGGAATCTTCAAGTGCCCCAAATTTTTAATCTGTAAACATTGTGAAAAAGGGGAGTGAAAAGGGTGTTACTTCAGGACATGCTACAAGGCTAAAGTGCCCCAGTTAACGTATGTTTTAAGGTTAAAATAACTCAAGAAGAAAGCAAAAACTTATGTCTTATGACACAACCAAACCCAACACGTTTTCATCTAGTATTACATCAACTCAATTTCTTAACATACAGAGGAGGTCTTACCAAATTTTCAAGCGGCTGCTGAAGTTCCAATGCTTTCTCAAGTTCAATGACAATATCGTTCATATTTGGACGTTGTACTCTGTTCTCCTTTAAGCAAGAATACGCTACTTTTGAGAACCCGGTGAGTGATTGCTGTGCCACCTGATTCCGTAGATCCGGATGGATTATATCATTCAGCGATCTCTTTTCATAGTGAGATATGAACAATGGAGCTACGAATCTATTATCCACATCCAAATCAGGAATAAATGCTTTCCTCCCGCATAATATTTCACATAAAACCACTCCAAATGAGTAGATATCTGATTTGTGACTTACACCTCCCGTCTTTACAATTGATGGGTCCATATACCCTGTTGTGCCAATAGCTTCTGAAAGGACAACCCAGTCCATTCGATTCACTGATTGTTTGATAGAATATTCAAAACCAGATAACTTGGCCTCCCAGTTATCATCTAATAAAACTGTGGAGCTGTTGATGTTACGGTGTATGACACTATCACCTCGCCCCTCCTCACCATTATGAATGTATCTCAATGCACACGCAACTCCAACACATATATTCAATCTTTGAATCCATGTAAGGATTGGGTCGCTAAGATACATCGAGAGACTTCCCTTGCTGGCCTCACGCTTGTTAATAATGATCTTCTCACCATTCTCATCACAAAACCCAATCAGAGATACTATGTTTTCATGCTTGAGGCTAGAAAGCACAGAAATCTCGGTCCAGAACTCAACATCTCCCTGTTGTCGATGCTTTGGATCTAATCTGCGAGCAGCAATATTCACCGTCTTCCCGGACACCAAGAGTTGTCCTCTATAAACCTTTCCGAAACCACCTATTCCGATGACAAATTTATCATCAAAGTTGTTGGTGGCCTTTACTACCTCTTCAAGTGGGATTTGTAAGTGAGTAAACATAGTGATTGTGGATGCCATATTTCTGTTTATCAATTAATAAGAAATGTAAAAGCAACAACATATAATGAATCTGAAGATATAATATAGGGTAAAGTGCAAAATTCGTCCCTGTGGTCATTCGAAGATCCCATTTTTCATCCCCGCCGTTAACTTTTTGCCCAAATCATCCCTGTGGTAGGATTTTCATCCTTGCCGCTATAACACTCCGTTAAATTCCCTAACATACAGGCCCGTGAGGGGCATTTTGATCGTTTCACACACTTCATCCCTGTTCTTTCAAAACCCACATCATCACAGATATCATTAATATGTACTCTTCTTTTCTGCAAGCAATAAGTATATCAAAAAGCTTTGGCCTTCTTCTCTTTTATTTCTTATTTTCTTGTGTTCTTCTGATATTAACGCATATCCCTTTTATCGTTATCACAACCTATACAGAAAAAAAAAAGTTCAAAAAAACAACCCAAATCCATACATGGATCGATCTTATAGACCTGACTTTGAGAGACTCGTAGGTGGCTGGTCTCGATGGTGGTCTTATTCGATGGTGGTGGTTGGTCCCGATAGCAAGAAAGTAAAGAAAAGCCAAGATCCATACATCGATCGATCTTGTTGTCAATATTTACAGGTGGCTGGTCTCGATGGTGGCCTTAGTCGATAGTGATGGCTGGTCCCGATGGTGCTCAGTGTATAGTGGTGGTGTGGGGGTGGTGGCCGGATCTTTGCAATGGTGGTGGTTGGCGGATGGTGGTGGCGGATCTTTGTATTATCCCCAAATCATCTTTTCGCAAAATTGATATGGGGGCAGATTGATATGGGGGCAGATCAAGAAACCCAAATCATCATCTTCAATAAATCCAACAAAAAATGCAGTTTCAAGACTCAAACTTTATCCCCAAAAGGTGACCCCAATTGTTAGAAAATTACATGCTCCTTGTAGATTTCTTAGAGGCTTTATTTCCAAGTTTATAAGATTTAGTTCTGGATTTTTTAAAAGGAAAAAAAAAAAAATAAAAAGTTTATCATGGTATTGGAAATCTTGTTTATAAGATTTAGTTCTGGATTGTTAAAGAATGGTGATGAAAATGTTGGTTTGAGAATGGTGATTAAAAATAATGATTTGAGTTTGGATTTGATGTTTGATATTGGTTTCATTTGAGTTTGGATTTGGATGTGTATTTGTATTTCAAGAACAAAACATAATGTATCAGGTCAAGAAGTCATAATGTATTAGTCAAGAAGGTGACATGGCAGCTGAGGTGTTAAACCAGGCTGGATGCAACCGGTTACATGTCATCCACATAAGCACTATCAGGTCGCGGTCCCACTAAAGTGTTTTTAGCCGGGTTTCTTCCCCCAAAATAGTACTTTTTTTTGTTTCGACCTCACAAAAGTTTTTTGTGGATAGTTGAGATACTTTCCGTACAATTAACCCTACTTTTTAATCAATTTTACGGGTATACTATATATTATTACGTTGACATGTTAGTGACAATTAATCTATTGTAAAAATGCCACGTACGTCAAGTAAGCTCAAATGTTTGACAAACAAATTGTCAATCGTTTGACTTTGACCAATGAATATACTAATCCCACAAACATTTTAAGCAAAAAACGCATATGGAAAATTTGCACTTTATCTTTATCAATTTTTGCACCTTATCGAACAAACAATTCATTAGATGAATCGGTCTTATATAATGTTGCAATTTAATAATATATAGCTTTTTGTAGCCTACAATTTATCCTACTAGTGATCGATGTAGTAAAACACAAGTGTTGACCCATTAATTAAAAGGAAAAGACATGAATGTGGACACAAAATATACTTGCATTGTAAATTTGTAATAATACATGCATCAAAAGAGTAGTACTTGTAAACTCCTTCAGTCATTTTAAAGCCAATTTGTAATAATTGATTGGATTCTAAACATGACCAATTGCATGCTTTAAGTTAAACATAACTATTTCGTTCCCTAGGAGATCGATTAGGTTATGCTATTCACTTGTAATATATTTTAGTTTTTTTTTATGGGTCTTGTTAATGATAGCCTTATCGTTAATGTGCATAAATAGTTATAATTTTTATCATAAAATTTAGATGGTGACTTTTGATATGAAATGTAAAAATTTTTATACACGTTAATGATCAATAATAGAAAACTGGGATTTACTGACGGAAAAAATCTGACGTAATTTCCGACGGATTAAACGACAGATTTACCGTCGGAAAGTTGTTTATCGTCATCTGAGTCAGATTAGCGACGGATTAACGTCGGATTAGTGACAGACAAAATCCGTAGGTAATTTGTCGGAAAAACACAATCTTCACTGACGGATTAACGGAGGATTTTTTTAATTTTTATTTATAATTTTTATTTTAAATAAACTTGTGTATTTACCGACTGAATACCGGCGGATTTAATAAATTTTAATTTTAAAATATGTCGACAGTTCTTAAGGCTGTAGTTACCATTTTTCTTTTTGTATATACATCAAATGTAGTTATTAGTAGTTAGTTAACTAACAATGCTTGGATTTGAACCCGGGATCAAAGGGTGGAGCTTTTAAGGGGTTCGAGGGGGCCCAGGCCCTTTTCCTTTTTTTGCTTGTTAGTGTAGTTTTACTCGTAACTCGTTTGAAAAAATATTTTTCTTTGTGTTATTTATGGGTCATTATCATGACTTTCAGTCCAACCTAAATACTTTTTTTATGTTATTTCTGGATCCCGTAACTTTCAGCCCCCTATTACATGGTCAAGTTCTACCACTGCCAGGATCCCTTCTTAACTTCTTCTTGAACAAAAAGACCAAGAACTAGGGTGAAAACAGGTCTGGGTCAGTTTGGGGTATCAACAAAAACGAACTAGGGTGAAAACTTGTGGCTCGGCCGCTAGTCTCGGAGATTTTTTCCTGGCCTCTACTCAGGTTTTTTGCATCCATTTTGGTACCCTCGCAGTTTATGACCCGGGTAAATGGTGTCTAAAGTGGTGTAAATTATGTAACTTATTTTGTATACATTCTATGTACTCTTGTAACATTCCTAACGACTTGCTAGATGTTGATTTAAGCAATATACCTTATGCCTTTCAAAAAAAAAAAAAAAAAACTCATAGACTTAATTCTTTTACTAAACTATATGCAAGTATTACATGCAATCAATATATAATAACTGAGAAAAATAAGTGGAATATTTTTGGTTGAATTTAATTTAAGTAAATACTCTGTAAATGCAAGGAATTAATGGAGACAGTTGGAAATAATGAGGGTATTACGTCACCTTGATAACTACAAACTTAATTTCCTTCAATGTTTTAAATTTCTTTTTCCATGTTTATCCTTTTATATTATTTTTTTTTAAAAGGTGTGGATTATTCGTGAATATCGGGAGGTTTAGCATACGTTGTCTTAACCGGGTTCGCGCTAGAGAGCCCTCTCGCCCCCAATTTAAACCCCTCGATGAGTATCACCCAGAGATCTAGAGGGAAAAACTGATCCAGACCCACCATAGGTGGAAATTAAATACATGTGGCCACCCCAAATATGTCTAGGGTAGAACTCGAACCCCTGACCTCTTGTGAGGAAAGAGGCCTCCTTGCCACTAGACCATTTGGTAATGGTTTTTATCCTTTTATATACACAAAAAACAATTACTCAGTATTATTTTCCAAATAAAAAAAAAACATTGTAAATAAATAAACACTTAAATATAAAAAAAAAAATACTCTGTTTCAATTTAAAACCAAAAAACCTTTTGAAGTTATAAAATTTTTTTGGTCAATTTAATTTTATAAACCCTAGTTTCAAAATTTAGTTGTGAAATATCAAACTGGTTATGGTTTTCATCGTTTAGAGTTTTTGGTATAAAGTTGCATCATATATATGCATGTTAAAATATATTTGTAAAAAAAAAAAAATTAACCTTTTTTTATTAAACGATCTCCCGTTTTCTATTTTGTTCAGTCTTCCATTTCTCACAATTTTATATATATCCACGAAAATATATATGTATATTTCAAGATTGTTTCCTTTTCATAAAAAGTCACAATTTTCTATTGTTTCCTTTTCATAAAAGAAAATTAACACTGCTACAAAATTACCGAGGTTAAATCAAATAAATTTAACTTAACTATATCTAATATATACTACGGATTATTTTAATTCGTTAAACCTGCTACTTATAGAAAAGAAACATGTATAGCCATGCTGCATCATTATGAAATCTTTTAAAGAAGCTATGCTTATGTGAGAATCATAACTAATACCTAATATCTTTCTCCAATATTTAATGATGATGATGATGATTGTTGGGTATTATAAAAGAAAAACCTCATAAATAAATAATGGGGAAATCAAGTATGCAGCGGGGCTGCATACTTGATTATACAGCGGCTCTCACATATGAATAAATGAATGGTTGATGACAAAAATGCCCCCCTGAATTTCAAGGTAAAAAACCCCTGCTGCACGATGCAGCCCGCTGCATCGATGATAACCCCATAAATAATAGTATTTATTTTTATCGTGTATTATGGTTTTTTTTATCTATAACTAAGAATATTTCCTTTGTGTTTATTTAAAATAGAAATCAATTATTTATACAAAAATCATACTAGTCACATCTCATACATCATACAAACTACTAATTGTAGACTGTACACGGAAGATTTACTTTTGTTTAATCTATGAAAAATGATAAATATGACTAACTTGATAGGCTTACAAACATGCTTAAAAATGTAATGCTGACACATGGCATATCAAGGATGAAAATTAAGAAAGAAAATTGAGTGAAATCCATATGTCATCTACTTGTTTTTAGGTCTGTATTTTAAGCATATATATCACTACACTTACGACTTTGTGACAAGCCCTAAGGTATATTGTTCAATTGGTTACGTATTAGAAAGTTTATGAATCTGAATATATATGATCATGTTTATGTTTATAATTGGATTGACACTCTTTTTAGTTGGTTGTCGATACCACATGTTTTCGTTTGAAGCGACGTGAAGCGGATTAGTTTTGCTCGTAATGAATATTTTGCAATTATGAGTACATAGTTTCCGGTCTAAAGCAAATGAAGTCAGCTCAACTGGCAGATGCATCCCTGGTTTTCCTATAGGTATTGGGTTTGACTATCTAAAGTGACTGTGGGTTTTTCCCCTAAATACCAGTAACAGTTCCTGAACCTCTAGCCGGCCGAAATGTTGTGTTGGGCTAGTCCATTGTATGGTCCGGTGTTCCCTGAAAAGTCGATTCTCAACTGACTGTTAAAAAAAAAAAAAAATCCGGTGTAAAAAAAGCTATACGCAAAATATTAATATCATCGGAAAATGAACTTAGAAAAAAAAAACCTTTTATCAAGAAACATAAACACAAGTTCTCTCTTGAAAATAAGTTTAAATACATCGTTCAACTTTAAAATTCTTTACAACAATTTGTAGCAAAGAATTCTAAAATATTTGTTTTTCAAATAAGGATTTATTGCACCAAAATATAATGAACTTTTCCAGAAGTTACATTGTGTGAGTAACCTTTAAAATTAATATTTGACATCACGAATAATAAAATCGTCAACGTTCAATATGTAAAACTTAACCAAAAACCATATAAAATACTTAACCAGGAATGAGATGAGCTCACACAATGTTCAAAATCCCTATCAATCTTTAACATAACTCCATTTGCAATATCAAAACATATAGTGGGCCGACTCAATTATTCTTTTTGTCAAATAAATCATATAGAATGAAGCATCGATGGCTAAAAGCCAGGCAGTTGAAGTGGTGGCTTGGACAATGCAAGACATTACAAGTGTTAGACTTACATTTTATGGGAAAAAGTGGATTTAAAAGATGAATTTAGAAAGTTTTGTAAATTTTAAGTAAGGATATGTAGAAGTTCTTTATCCTAAGCATCATACTCTTCGGCAGATCATGGGGAAGCTCTCTGTTCCTGGTTCTGCTGTAGCCGGAAAAGTCCATTTGAAGTTGACATGTTCCTATTCAAACTTAAGAGAAAACAATTTTGTGTTCGGTTTAGTTTTGCTATGACAATCATTAAAGTTCAAGGCTAGACAACGTGAACGTATCTATTCGACTTTGTATTCTTACATGGACAACATTTATGTTGCCATGTCTAAAGTAATATTACACAATAAAACAAAGCTATAAGTAAAGTTACCATAAAATTTAGTCATGACGAGTGTAAAATGGATTTGTCAAAGTCGATTAAACTTGTAGTTTTATGGATGTAAAATGACATAAATAAACAAACATATTACTTTCAAAAGATAGAATATAACTACTTAAGGGGTATTTTGGTAATTTAGAATTTTAAAAGCTCAGACTGCTTTATAAAAAAGTATTTCAAATAGTTTATGGTTTATGAACATAAAAATATTATAAAGCATTGTTATTTCATCCTATAAATTCAACCTACAAATTATCATACATACATGTTATTCGTCTAAGAAATTAGAACATACTTATTCACACCTATTTAGATGAATGACATAATAACATCTTCTAAAATTATAAACTACTAAAATTTTCGGTATTTAAACAAAAATTACGAGTTTGAACTTATAAAATCTAAGAAATTATTTAATAAAAAATAGCTATATCTATACTTCTATACTACTATATAAAGTATTAACTAGGGTTGATCTACCTAAATTATCTTTTTAAATTCAACACGTCTACCACCTAATATACATGGTCTATCAAAAATACCCTTAATGAAATAATTTATAACATTTATCCCTCAACTCCTAAAATAACTAAAGGGGATAACATATATGTTTTTACCTTCCTTTCGCATTGAATTCAATCACATGGCTAAATGTTTTTTAAATTTTTTTAAAGATTGTAAGGGGGAAGCATGTATGAACATGCTGCTAGAAGCATATATGTTATCCCCTAACTAAATTATCATCTTTTACATCAATTACCTTTATATCAATAACCTTAACTACTCGCCACCGCCAATATCAGCACCACCCCCACCGCCGCTGCTACCACCGTACCGTCTTATCGTGCGGGCACGAGTGAGGTTAGTTTTTTTTTAAGGCAATAGAAAAACAAAGTTAATTTATCTCGTTATATAACCCTCTTTTATCCCTTTTTCCCCTTTTGTTTAGATTCTGCGTTCAATCTCTCGCACCTCTTCGACCAAAACCGATCTTCACCAAATTCACAATTCCCAATACAATTTTGATCAACCAAACTCATGACGCTTGGGTCAGGTGGATCCAGTGTAGTTGGTAAGTTTTCTTTATAGATATAGATATACGTGTAGATACAATATATCATTTATTTTCCATCTTTGATCATCTGGGTTTCTTTCTTTTTTTGTCAAATCTGTTATCATTCATCCTGTTTTTCATTCTTATGATATAAAGATTGTTAATTTATGTAATGAGTATGTTTTATTTATTACTTTAGTCTAGCATATTATGAAATCTTGAACTTTAGTTTAAACTAAAATTTGATTTTATTATTTTGAGATTATTTTTGTTGCTGTTGAATTTTTACTTTTTTGTTAACTTTTGGATATACCCTGCTCATGGCAGTATTGCGTATCATTATTGTTGTTGTTTGATTTATGGGTTAGAGTTAGACTTAATACTATTGGATGTATTATGGATTCTGTGGGGAAAAAAAAAGAAATTTGGTGATAAAAAGGAGAGAATTGATGTTAGGTAAAGTTGAATGTTTCACTTTTCGAAGGAATCTTCGATGCAAATGAATTGTGATTTTTATTGAAAATGTGTGCTAATTATTGTGCACTCATTCTTGAACTTGTAGGTTGTTGCAAAATTGAGTTTCTATTCGGTTAGTAATTTGTTGGTCTTAATTCTTGCTGGTCTTGAATAGGCTTTAGGTTTGTATATGTAGTCTCTATAAGATTGTCACCAAACCGCCAAATTTCACATTGTATATTTAGCTGACTATGAATTGAAGATTCAACTTGTCAATTACTGAATGTGTTGTTTGATGAATAGGTATACCATATGAGTGTTTTAAAGGTTTGGAGTTTTAGCTTGGGCTGGCAATCGTGTCATGTTTGGTTGACTAGTTCAGGTGGTGGGTTCATATATCCCAACATATTTTGTTTAAGGTGTCAAAAAATTGAATCGTAACCCAACGTGTTTAAAAACAAGTTAAACATGTCGACCCATTTAATGACACATGCGAAATTAAAGGGTACACGATTAACACTATTAATCGGGAGTCTAAATATTTTGACTGCTCACGCTAAATAGTAGGATATATGTATAAGCAACTTTAAGATACATAATATGTGTTAAGGAATAGACATGTGAAAGTATACACTTGATATAATTTTTGGAAGAAAAAAATGAATACATATATATATATATATATATATAGTATCAATTGTGTTCATTGGTTGTAAACAGGGTTAGGAAGGTCTACCCGAACCCAATCCTTTTTTTTGAACCTGCTAGTCCTTTCTACTCATTTATGACTTAAACCTGTTTAGCCTCATCCCAAACCCATTTATCTTCGTGTCAGGTTCATTTCGTGTCGTATCGAGAAGTGTCATCTTTTCCTTTAACTTTTAGGACCTTAATTTTTGTCCTCCTTCCATTTATCCTATGAGATTGATTTCATCCCTTAATAGTGATGGATAATGCATTCTGGTGCTACTTGTTGGCTTGCTATTTATGTGCAAAATGAGTTGATTGCAGATCAATAAATTTATTATCCATGTGCGTGTATATGTTTGCTTGTACGTTTGATTTAATAAAGAGGTGAGTTGTATATGTTTGCTTGTACCTTTGATTTAAGTAGTTATTGGTTCTCACCAAGTTGTTAAGACTTACACACATAATTATAGTGATATGCAACCAAAAATTCATGCTCACGATGTTTTATGACACATAGAAGTTTGTCGCTGCTAGGATTTTTTTGAATCTTCAGCCGTACACTCAAAGAAAAAGGTTGGTAGCATTTGTAAGAATAAAATTTAGAACGAAAAATGGATATACCAAAGATACCGTCATTGGAACGATATGTTGTGTATTCCTATATAGTGAAATCAGGCTCTATGTCTATGTATGTACTTCACATATAAGGTGTCTAAAGCATGTAAGGTTTCATTCATTATACCGTTTTGTACCCTTCTCCGTTTCTAAGTTCCAATTCCATCTCTCCCTGTGTTAGTAACATGGGACCCATAATTTAAGTTAATCAGTCATGAATGATCCTTGAAGTAACGACAAATTTAAAGTTTTTGGTTGCTCAAGTACTTGAAATTTTGTTCAGTGCCTCGGAATTTCAGATTGTTGGAGGAGCTTGAGCGTGGAGAAAAGGGTATTGGAGATGGCACTGTGAGTTATGGAATGGATGATGGTGATGACATTTATATGCGCTCTTGGACGGGCACCATCATTGGTCCTCACAATGTAAGCTCCAATCATTGTGTAACTTGAGTTTTACTTTAAATTAAGGTTGATTGATGTTTACTTGGAAGCTACAACTTCTAATGTTGATTGTTTGGAACTCCTTTTGCCAAAATTTCTAGTAATTAAGGATAAATGTAGAGGTGCCAATTTTGACCCATTTGTAGGTAAAAGGGCCGGTTTCGGTAGTGTTATGTCTAATGGGTGTCTAATGGGTCTAAGTGGGTAGGAAGTCACCCACAGTAATCAAAATACACCAATCCTCTTAAACCATTTTTGTTTAGAACAGTAGATTAGCATTGTAATAATATAGCTCATTAATCATATTTATAGCATAATTTTTTGTAAACTTAAAAATTTATAGACAAACAGGGTTTGCAAGCTGACCTGATCTGTTTTGACGATTACTAAAAACTACATGATTTGATTTGTTACTGCTTACCAAGCCTGCTTTTTTTCCACCCTCAAATACACATGATTGTAAATGAACAGGAGCAAATTATGTCATTTACACTAGATGGTATTATTCAGGATGAAAATTTTATCGAGCTTTACTTCTGGGGCAGAGGGACTAATAATATCAATCTTGGTTCTTAATAGCCAAATAAGAATCCAACTAAAAAAATTACCTGTCCATTTGTGGATCCCACATTCCCACCGATATAGGGTGAGGTTACATGATCAAAGGAAGGATATGTTATTTTGGGTCTTATATCAGGCAAAATGGTGATGGGACCACAAATTGGAGAACTTACAACTTCTAATCTGTCTAATACCTTATCTGTGGTGTTTCAGTCCGTACATGAAGGCCGGATCTATCAACTGAAGCTATTTTGTGACAAAGATTACCCAGAGAAACCTCCTACTGTTCGTTTTCACTCTCGGGTCAACATGACTTGTGTTAACCATGAAACTGGAGTGGTACATGAATGTTTATCTTTGCATATATATATATATTCCTTTTACTACTTTTTTTTCCTAGAAAAGATTCTGCAATTCATTATAACCTTTGGGTGCAAAATAGATAGCTTTACTCCAAAATGAATAAAATTTATTTCGCTTTTGGATACATGGTTTTAAGATTGCGCTAATGATCGAAGATGCATACAATCATATGAGACCTGTGAATATGGCTTAGAGTATGGCCACAAATGGTTGTGTATGTGTGTACCTGTATCTTGAAAGCGAACCTGAAAATGTTAACGATTGCAGTTTTGAGGCATGTTGGAGACAAAACTATTGTTTGACTAACTGACCATACCATCTTGCAGGTGGAGCCTAAGAAATTTGGGATACTAGCAAATTGGCAGAGAGAGTACACGATGGAAGATGTACTGACACAACTGAAGAAAGAAATGGCGGCTCCACACAACCGAAAGCTCGTTCAGCCACCAGAAGGTACGTTTTTCTAGATGATGTTATAGATATGAATATGAAGACGATAGTTGCATATTTCAGTATGCAAAATATTAGGTTTGGATGTAGAGGAGGATGATTTGAAGAAATGTTTTAATTTGACTCTCATGGCTGTTCTGGATGATGTTTGATTCATGGGATTCTTGTTTGTGTCAAATATTTAATATACATATGTAACTTCTTTTAGTAATTTTCTTTGGCCTTGAATTGCTCCGAGTATTTTTGCTGGTGGTGGTATGCCATTGTCTCTTGCCGCGGCCGCCACCACAACCACACAACACCCCCAACAACAGCTTTGGGGAGTTTGAGTTTGTCAATATAAAAAAAAAGGGTAATGGGGGGAACCCTAGCCCCGGTACCACAATTGGATACCCATCGACCCACCCCGTATGAGCCATATGATGCCGGTATAGTAGATTGAAAACTCGTGTATAAGCTCTTTTTACTAGCAACGTGTCAACTGATGAGTGACCTTTTTGCTGATATATGATTTCATTTGATTCATTGAACTACAACACTTTCTAAAAAACAAATTCGTTTATGTTAGAAACGGGTTTTGTCTTTGGATCGACACCGTCTTTGGTGGTTCACTAATCTACAGGGTTTATGCATAATGTCCCATTCACATAACCCGAGCAGTCTCGTTCTTTGACTCTTTGTAGGAAGATGAATATGCGTTGTGAAATTTGAATTTGAAGACCCTTTTTCTAATAAACCCAAGTCTTGATACTTTTACAAATCCTAATGTAGTTTCGTGAGGTTTAGACATTTAATGGAAGCGTTGAAATTTGTGAAAAGTATCAAATATCAATTACTATTCAACTGTAAAATTCATTTAATGTACGATAACTAGCAAATCCCCTAAAATATGGGAGATGATATTCGTATCACTATTTTTGATGGATGTACCACAACGTACAAGTTTTATAACTGACTGTATAAGCTAATAATTCACAGTTGTGATACATTTATCAAAAGAAATGGTACTAATATCACTTCCCTTAAAATATAGCCGAATAGTATTCAAAAAAGAAATCTCCCGGCTCTAAAAACCCATTAAAAGCATTTAAAATAAAAGATACTGAAAAAGTGAAAATAAAAAGCTCTACATTGATGCCCCAACTAGCCCATTTACGTTTGTCAAACACATTCCATCTTATAAATTTTGGCCTAAACACGTAGAGTGGATTCCATATGAGATATTTTTGTTTTCTGGGTTTTCTTGGACGGTACAACAACAACAACAACGGTACCCAATCCCTGCATAAGCGGGGTATGGGGGAGGTAACATGTACATAGTCTTGCCTTTACCCGAAGGTAAAGAGACTGTTTCCATAAGGACCTCCGGCCAAAACTGGTAAGACACAAGGGGGAAAGTAATGAGTAGGTAGTCATACCTGTCGGGCGCGTCTCGCATATCTGCATTAATAATACGGTAAAATACTAA
>JAOXNX010000035.1:22878191-22898543 GCA_028566075.1 Solidago caesia | reverse complement strand
TCAACTAATGTTATGTTTAATTTTCGAGCTTTGAAATATTATGTTACTGTTTCTAAACAATTATGTTTAAATTTGAAGTTTCTAATATATTTTTAAAGTTTTGTTACATAGAATTTCAAAAATACTCATGTTTGTATATAAAATCCCAATCCGGGTACTCCCCGAGTCAAGTCCGAATCTCCAAAAACTCCTGACTCCCCCCTCGCTGAGTCGAGTTCGAGTCACGAATTCTCCCACCTTGATAAATAGTGTAATACCATAGTTGGACATGGCAACCAATTTTGAACATGTTGTATGTTTCCACCACTAAGTTATCATCACGGGGAGTAGAGCATAAACAAAGTAAAATGAAACAAGGAACTGGACAGATTGGGTAGGGACTCGGTTCTAATTTAGGAGTAGCGGGTCTAACATGGCCCGTAAAGGAAATACCTTTTAAAGTCTTAATAGTTTTAAGAAATATGAAAATACACGATGGCTTTGTTTATCTATTTGAGTAGTTAAAAAAATCTGTCCGGGTTCAATTCAGGTTCCAGACTAAACTGAAAACCATTTTCTGCATATATCCTGAACTGAGAACCAGTTTTTGGAAAACTCTATAACCAAGAATAGGACTGAATATAGCAGGTGATTGTACCGGTTCAGTTGGGTCTAGACGAGGTTCAGTTATTCGGTCCTGTTGATCTGGCCTGATAGATGCACCACATCTACTTTAGTTTGCTCATGTTTTTTGCATCGTTTCTTACAACAATAACTAAAACCATAAAATTCACACAGTAACAAATTTGTAACAATTCTTGATTTCTTGCATTTCTTTTAAGAGTGAAAAACCTAACGTTTTTCCATAAACACAGTCATGTGAATGCAAATTAATTCTGAAGTTACAGTTGGTAAAACTGTTGCATTCGGATACAATTTATAAAACAACATAGCAGGGAGATGATTAATAAAAGCCTCTGTTTAAATAAAATTACATCTTGAAGCCGAATCAAGGAGCTCGATAATTACATGAGAATTCTCTAGAACATGTTTTATTTAAATGTATACTGAGAGATCTATTTTCATGAATAGCTGAGGATTGAACACTAATTGGAATCAGATACAAAGAAGAGCGTAAATAGTGATGATGGTTTACCAGACTATGGGTCTCTAGTATCAAAGTGTTCTACATTTGCTGAAGATAACCTAACAGAATCAACGGTTTTCAGTTGATCAAGTTGCTTCTTACCACGGCGAAGCAGGTACTCAATATGTAGAAAATTCTTGCGATCAATCATATGTGAATTTTTACGAAACTCGGCTGATACAAGTGATTCAATTTGAACCCGATTTTCTTGGGGTTTAGAACGTGCTGTCCTAAGGAATCCTCTGTACAACGAAAGAACTTGCTTTTGAATACCAGATAACTTTGGTGCCCTTGATGCTCCCATAGCATCCTCGTTTCAAAGATTTTCTTTCAGATACACATTCAAGTTTTATAATTTCTGCTGCATACATTTAAAATAGGCTTTCATTCAGGTTGTGTACAATGAAATATATACATATAGTATGCTTTAACTATATCATTGACAGCATATATAAAACACAAGTAGAAAAGAGACTTGAATGCAGATCTATACGGTACAATAGTAACCTAGAATATAGATGGCTACTTACGTAAGTCAAACAAGGAAAGATTAAGAAATTCCAAGAATAGGTTATCATTTATCAACTTAGAAGCAAACACACAAACATAAAACAGAAACTGACAGGACTGCATTATACATCGTCTATACATTATATTTGCAAAGTTTGACTTGACACATTGTTTAAGAAGGATGTTTTGGTATTAACCTCAATTAATTCAAGTAACAATCGGCAAAGATAATGTAAACAAAAGCTTTGGGCAAAATTTGTATCATCAGTTAACTTGTAATGATACTAGCATGGTAGAACAAAAGAATTCCCCAGACTCAAATCAATCATTATAAAGTTCATACAAAATGTTCAATTGTCTGATATCGCTCATAACATTAAATCACAAAATATGTTATCAACATTATTCTCAACTAATTAGAAAACTAAATTACTGCTTCCAAAACAGAATATACAATATGATCCAGAAAAAAACACTGTAAATCAACATGCACAAACATGATCAAAATCCAATCTATGCAGAAATCAACAGCATTGAAGTTAAGATCGAGTCAAAACTGCTTCTCAATTAAAGGTTCAAGTCGAAACCAATCTACATTTAAAGGCATACCAATTCATGGGGTGTTTCTAATTTCCATTTAGAGGCATACCATCATCAATCTCCGTTTCTATTGTATGTAGCATCACAGACGATCAACCTCAAATGCAGCTTAAACGTCATTGACTCATAGATCACAAAGGGATGTAAATGTAGCAAAGTTAGTTACTCCTGGCAGTTAAGTATTTGAGTAGTTAACTAGATAGCTTTGGCGCTTTGCTACATTTACATATGTGTACAACTACAGATTATTGCATGGTAATCATTTTGTGGTTAGATGAATACGATGAAAGAACTCATTTCACTCTACTACTCTTGTAACCGCTCATTAGGCGACCTTACGTCCATAAAGCATTGTCAAATGCAAATCGCTTAAGAATCGAAACTACGAGTCTGGATATAGATCCGGTCCCTACCCTCCCAACAGAGGATAATTTCGGTTCTCCTAATAATTCCCTGTATCTATACCAAAACGATGATCCCGGTTTAATTCTAATATCAAAGAAGCTCACCCAATCTGATAACTACGGCACATGGAAGGAATCTTGATGATTGTGTGGAATCCAAGAAAAAAAATTAAGATTTTTGCAAAGAAATTCTACTGAGCGGGAGTTCAATTTAAAGGCTGGGGTATATTTTGAGAGAGAACGAAGCACATGATCATATCCAGGATATTAAATACAATCACTAACAGTTGCGAAGGCATACACTGCGGTGAGGCATACACTTCTGCAGCCGTATCTACAAATACAAATGGTATGACGCAATACAATAACTCATCAAGGTATAGCAGAACTTCAGTACACAGAGAGTTTAGGAGAAGCATCTTCAAGAAGGGCATATATCGCAGTTACAATCACTCAGACTTATCAATGCATCTACTTTAAGAATGCTCCTAGATTCATGCTTCTATCATATCTAATCTAAAGGATATTTCGGTTGTGGAAATGATACTACCGTCCACATCTCAATGTCACTGACACATATGCAAACATCCATACATGTAAGGCTTTAACATTCCAATCTTGGTACACTGCCAAATGGCTATAACAAAATTTTGCCTGCACACCACATTTGCGGAAAGCTGGGCATAATTAAAACACAAACAACAGGGGCAAATGGAAAAAGCTATCAAGTTTCAAGGCCATTTCCTGATACGTTTAAGGAATTACCACATCCGAACAGTCACCTATCTCATAAATAAACGACCATCCAAGCCAATCTATAACGAAGGCCTTATTAGCTAAGTTACAACACTCCCCCCATCCTTATCATCTTTCCAAAAGATTGATCTTTCAAAAAGTTTGATTTTTCAACAACCCCAACTTGCCCACGCAGTTAATCAACCTCACCTGGCGGCCTGATCAAATGGTGGCCTGACCCGCTAATTAATCTTCACCAAATAATTTTTCTAGCATATCAAGTTCCTCCAAGACTCTTACAGGGATTAAACTTGGGATACACAAAATGCTCCATCTTCAAAACCAACTAGGCTCAACACCAAGACCATCCTTGATCAACTCAAAATCATAGGATGCATAACCTATGTTCACCAACATACCTCGGCCAATTCCATTCCTCGACGACAAATTCTTATACCACTACCAACTTCCTATTCATACTTATTAAAACATAATCAAATTTCAACCTAACTTGCTATATTGCATTATTGCATTACCTACAAATCATGGACAACAAGCAATACTGACCGACCCACACCGCCGCCCCAAATACAATTAGCGAAAAGCACTGTTCAGGCTCTAATAAAAGACTAAACATAATATTACAAAAAAAAGGTACTAGATCTTCATATACTCTAAATTAAAGGCTAAAAATTTACTTCTAAGTATTCTACTATACATAAATTTTATTCATCACCTACATATTTCTAACTTTAAACAAATCAAGAATTCTTAAAAAATTATTTATAACTTGTTTTTGTGCAAAATCAGAGATATATAAATATATGAAAACAAAAATATAAAATCAAAAAAAAAAAAAAAAAAAAAACCTGAGTTTTGCTTTTGGCGGTTTGATTCCGGTGGAAAGAAAGTGCGTAAAAATTGGTTAATTTATTAGACCAAAAGATGGCCACGGAGGCTCATTAATCGGTGGGTTGGGTTATTGAATGGGCTTTAAAAGTGTTAATTGGGCCGATGTGGGTACTTTTGTTTAAAATCTTTTTAATAGGTATTTTAAAAAAGTACCGCTATTCATGGCCCAGACTCAGTAAGGTGTTGTATACTTGTATATCAAACTATCAAAGTAGAGATGAACAAAAGTCGGCCCAATCCCAACCGGGTTCGGTCAACGGGACTAAAAATCGGGTTTCATCAAACCCGACCGGTTTGAACCCGGTTTTTGGTCAAAGGTGGTCCGGTTTTTTTCCTGTTTTTTTTTTTTGCCCAAAACCGAACCTGACCCGATTTAAACCTGGTCTCTAAACCGCTGGGTTTTCCAAAATCTGAACTGGTTTTGGTCAAACCCGGGTTTGACCGGGTTCGATTTCAGTTTTTTCGACCAGGTTTTTCATAAACCGTTTTTTTTCCATCTCTATATTAAAGTTGAAAATTATTTTTTAGATATAATTTTTTTTAGGTATAACATTTTAATGTCATAGCTCATATGGCTATTAATAGTAAAATCATTTATTTAAATTACATGATAATTACTTATAATTAAAAAGGATAGATCGATGGGAACCCCCTGATTCCATGTACCGCATTGGCACATACGAAACCTCTATGCTGAGTTTTTTGCATCGATGGTTAACTACCATTCTCAGATTTGTTTTTGACAAAACTCGAACATGTGCCCCTCAAGTCACGGGCCCTCAATGGCGTCATGATGGTCAACTCGAGTTGATTGACAATTACTTATAGTTTGAAAATAAACTAATTTAATATTAATACTAATAACAATATTATTGATGTTTTCATATAGTAATAACAATAGGAATTATAGGGTAAAAGTTAGTTTCAAAATTCGTATATCTATTTGCTGTACCCGTGCCACATTCTTGAGTTTAAACATGATGGAGGCCCGGCCAAGTTGATAAATTATGAAATTAATGAGCCAACGGTTGATGTGGAAGATATGAAAAAAAAATGAAAAATGATATATCCTTTTAAACTTTGGTCTAATAATCCACTTAATTCCATCAAAATTTGATATGTGTAATCTACTTATGCTATTTCAACTCTTCATTTTTCCATGTGCCTTCGTCATGTGATTAAGAGGATTATTAGGTAGATGAATTAGGAGGATCTATAATATTACCCATGAAAAATATAGGTGAACTTTATGTTGGGCATAGGGTCGAATCTAAATAAGGAGTTATCACTTAATTGGGTTATAAAAAAAATGCTCGTTTAAGCTCAGTCTTGTAGGGAAAAAAAAGTTTTATTTAGTTTTTCATATTTTGATATGAGATGTCAATTGCTTGATTAGATTATTTAATTTCATCGTCACTAAACGTTTGACGTTGTATATTGGGAATTTTTCATATGTTCTTCTCTATCCTGGTTATTTAAGATGACGAGATTAAAATGTACTGACCTAAGTAGGTTTCTTTTCCCTATAGCCGGTTCTTACTAATTCATTGGCCATCCCAAATTATTTGCCTAGGGAATGATTCGAACTTGAAATCTCTCCTAAACTTCCTAAAAATCGTATATAACAAAAGCAAAAGATTTAATGCACCATGTACAATGGTTGTGAAACATACTTCAGGTTTTGGAAGGGTAAAAATAAACATCCTGGGCGGCCATGAATATGATTAAGAAACGGTTGCAGAATATCACTGCTTAGGCCATGTAAACTTTAGTCAAAGATTAGCCGTACCCTGAATTAGGGATGTGCATGGTCCAGTTTAGCCGGTTTTAGCTTAAAATCTCAACCAAACCGATATAAATGGTTTAACGAGTTTCAAACCAATCCGTCTAAATTGTTATGTCAAACCAAATCAACTAAAACCAATTAAACCGGTATGGTTTGGTCGGTTAAACGTTTTTTTTATATTCAATATATAAAAGCATATAATAATATGTAGTATTTAAGATTTAATTATGTATACTAGCTAGAAGTATAAGAGCATTTAATATCATGACATAACAAAAATTTCAAAAGTCTTATTAACCAAAAAAAATATTCCAAATTGTAAATTTTGCACACATAACTGGAAAAAAAACACAAGTGTTTTGAAAATGAAAAAGTGATAATATAAAATAGAAATGATTTATTTTTCATGACCATGAGTTATGCAAAATCCCATCTGACATCCTTCAACAACAAACTTTTATTTACAACTTTTTACCAACTAATAATTAATGTACTTATAATTTATAACATTAACTATTGATATAAATATATGCATATCATTATTATAAATAAACGGTTCGGTTTGGTTTAACCGGTTTGTTTAATGTATAAAACCGCAAACGAAACCGTAAGAACGGTTTATGAAAAAAAAACCGATGGTCCAAGTTTTTGATTTCAACCCGACCAATCCGTCTAATTACTTCGGTTTCAACGGTTTAGTTAGTTTCGACCAAACCATGCATATCCCTTCCTTGAACAAAGAAAACATTATCTGTTTATCCGTTTACCCTTACATTGCCTTTAAGTTTATGTCGATATGTTTATTTTTTCAAGCGAGGAGAATTTTATCCCCATGGTGTCGTTGCTCATGTAAATTTCTTGGGACATTGTATGCACTAGCTTGGTGCTAGTTTGATCCAAAATTTATGCCGTTCAAAAAGAAAGTAGACCCGGTAAAGGTTCATGTGAGAACCATTTGAATTGGAAGAACCTGACAACCCAACAACCCAACCCGGACCAGACCTCAAAAAATTCAGGTTGGCGGGTCGAAAATACCAAACCCGAACCTGCTTTTTTCGGATCGGGTTTCGGGTTGGCGGGGTTATTGACAGCCCTAACAAAAAGTGAAGCTTTGGATGTAATAAATTGCATCTTTTTAGTTCACATAACAAATATATATGACCTAGGTCAGCAAATCGGTTTACTACTAAAATTGGGAAATATGCACAATTATTTTCATGTAGCTAGCCAATTCTCTATATGTATGTCCGATGATATTATTGGAGGTTTCTTGCAAAGACTACCAAATTGGGAAATATCACAAGAATAAAAGAAGTCGGTAAAAGTTAATTTTGAAATCATCGTTAAATACTTTAAGAGATATCAATAGATTTGGTATTTATTTGTTGGATTTATTTCGTTGAAAAATGTTACCTTAAAGTTTGTCCTTTTATTGTAATGAATCAATGAACAATGCAATGTCAGGATACAACATATCATATCTTGGCTGAAATTGTGGAAGAAATTTAATTATCAACTAATTCACTGTTCTAATGGAAATACATGTCACCATTGTTAATCATACCTGCATATATTCAAATTCCTGTAAGCAATGGGGCCTCATATATAGTCATACTTCTATCATTGCTCTCATCAGTTTTTGCAAGGGAAAACCATTGCTGAGATTAATTAGAGTTTCTGTGAATCCTTTCATTTAGCAACAACTTCAAGGTTTTAAAGGTTTTTGACACAAAGTATGAAAGTTTTAACCGTGTACTTTAAAGGTTTACCCCGAATGGAGATCGAGCCATTTTTTATTCATTGTATTGGTTTAACCGGGCTTTTCCCATGACTGTTTCTAGTCATTTCTCTGGTCACCCCCAATAAATCTAAAGCAGGATTCAAATCTGAGACATCTTGTGAGGAAACAAAAGTCCTTACCACTAGACCAACTTGGTGATGGTTAAACAATTTCAGACAAAGTCTATAAGAATTCAAGAGTATAATACATATCATTAAGTTGTTACGTCAAAGCTCTGGAACAGGGGGTCCAAGGGAGCTAGCCTAAACGCGTTGGTTCCATGGAAAGAAATTTAGAATTACACATCTGGCCTATATGGATATTCAACTCGGTCGGATTTAGTTATTTATATATATATATATTTAATAATTGAAGATAACCGATCTAATTCACTACAAGAAAAATGTTGATCAGTGGCGAAAAACATTTGATCACTAATTTTATTATAGACTAATGTTATTAGAGACAATATGAGGTTATTTTTTTATTCACTAATTTTATATAATAACTAGATTAATTGAATGCTAAATAAAAGATAGTTAGTGATCATGGACATGGTTCACTGAACATTTTTTTTCTTGTAGTGATTGTAAGGCCATTACCAACGCGTATTTTCTCGCATGTTTTTCGCCGCTTTCTAGAAGAAGTGGATGGCATGACCATTTTTTAAATTGTTTTCTCCGGAAAATCAAATCTATTTTCCTTGTGAGAAAACGTCAGAAAAAAGAAAGGGTGGGGCCAAAACTTTTTCAACCACTAATTAAATGAAAAAGATTTTGTTTTTTTAAGAATATATAATAAAATATTTGAGAAAAAAGTCAGAAAGAGGTGAAAAAGATGTATGGTTAGTAGTGGTATTTTTTAGAATATAAAATGAGAAAAAGATGATGTGACGGTAAGAAAAAAGTAAGAAAATGGTTAGGGTTAGATAAGGCCTAATTAAGAAATGAAATCAATCTACAAGATCATACAAACGAAATCATTATTACATGAGTATGCTCGCTAGTGCGACCATGCATGGACATGGTTCAATCCTTACCCTTTTTCGATGGAACCCTGTGTTCTTTCGTATGCATACGTATGGTAGTGTATACATGTGTGTCTGTGCGATTTCAATTCCTTTAAATTATCGCCATTTTTGGTCACTAATAATATTGTCATGATCACGAAACTGCAGGGTTCAAAGCAGTTTAATTATTAAAGTAGACATAACATTAGCACTAGAAGAGAATTGGGAAGTCGTTATTCGACGATTTCAAAGATTTCAAAGCTTTTACAAAATCCCGAGAATAGAATAAGAGAGCATAACAGAATAACATATTAATCAGAATCGTTTGTTGATGAAGCGGCAACTGGCCGGATTTGAACTGGGGAAAAAGGATTGCAGTCCCCCGCCTTTGATATTTCATATTTGTGATCCAAGTGTCGCTTTTCCTAAATTCAAGAGTACGTTCTATTGTCTTCCATATGCCAACAACGTGGAATGAAAATTGGATCGACAAGGAATATTCCAAAGCAACTGTAAAGCAATCATATTGATAGAAGAATATCTGTACCAGATATCATGTGCTCAAAAAGCATGAAAATAAGCCCTAGCTAGAATTGGAACCGCATGAAAATCGAAAGTGCTCTATAGAGTGACCTTTAACGTACCGCTCATGAGTGTTTTAGCGAGTGTGTGGCATCAGATGGTTGGACTAGCCCCGAATCAAAGTGAGAGCCCCCATCGCGAGTTTGTCCAAATTGAAACTAGACGGGAACATTGATGAGTGCAATATGGAACATGCTTGATTTAGTGGAACTTTTGCAGATCGGTTGGGTCATAGATAGTGAAGTCTTCGGCTGTCACCAATTTGTGCATCAGTACTATTCTTATAATATCAACATCAGAGATTGCTAGTAAACATATAGACCAACACAAATGTCCTGTTCTTTCTAGCTTTAAAAGCTGTATCAATGGAAGCAAAGTGTGTGAGTGATAAAATCTTGGCATTGTCTTGCTGCACTATAATTAGTTTTCCTAGCTACTTATGATATAGTGGTAGAAACTGTAGAAAATGGTAAAGTTAGTAGCAACTGAATCTAATAGGCAGGAAATCTAGATCGCACGTACTTCACAATCATGAATTAGATTTCAATTCAGATATCAGTCCTCCCTAACCTGCAATTGATTAGATTCGCATGTAAAATTACAAATCCGAAATGTAAATTGAGAACCCGAAAGTAATTAAAGTGTTGCTCCGTACGTACGTGGTTTTCAGTAAAATAAGCTTATTTGTTTAAGGATTAACAAAATCAAAGCATTGTATCTCATGATTAGTGTTGGTATATCGTGAACACCTACATGAAATAATATTGATATTTGTAATGCAAATACGCGTTAGAGAATGGGTTGGTGACGATTACAACAACGTACGTACATAGATTCATGAATTGAACAAGAATATTTTAAAATTTCACGAATTGAGAATTTAGTTTCATGTATGATATATCGTTAGATTAACTTTGTTTATTTTAAGTAAAGGATTAAATTTTAAATTCAATAATCTATGGACATATAAACTTCAATTATTTCAAGAACTTCGGTTCTGCAGTTATTTGATGGTTACTTGGTCATTCATCTTCTGCAGTTAAAGATCAATTAGTCTGAGAAACTCTTATATCAGAACCTAACAACTAACAATCTTCAAGAGCATGTATATTTTTCAAATTATCATCGAGTATGAGAACGTACTGAAAAGAATAAACATGTTTAGCAAAATCTCCAAACAGAAGTTCTTTTAAAGAGGCAAATTCACTAAAATATCACTAATATAGACATGAAATTTTGTGAGTGGCACGCAGATGACCCCCTTGCCTCCCTTTTCACTCCGACCATGGCATGGGCATGACGACATGATAAGAGACCTTTGTATATGCTTTCTTGTTTTTATAACTAATACGGAGTATATGGTTTCGGCCTCCCAATAATCTCTCGTCGATCTTAAAGATGGAGGAAAGGATCTCTTGACTGGAATTTATCTCAAAACAAATTTATGCTAATTAATTAGGATCAACTTGTGTTTCACTAGGTAAATTATCATATATATAGTCTTTTGTAATTCAAGCTAGTATTATCACATTATATAGCAGTATAAAGTTTTTAATTTGTGCTATTATTTTAGAGCTTGTTTGAATTTAATAAAGACATTTCATGAGTTAATTACCAACCTTTCAAGTTGTTCGTATATCATGTAATTATTTCCACGTCCAATTAGACCATTAGGAGGAATTAGGACCCTGATCACAACTAACACCTAAAGCAACAAGTTAGGAGCCTTAGTAGTGTTCGGACGCATTACAGAAGCTCTAGCAGCCCTCGCCAAACATCTAAGGAAGGCTCAAGATTATTGCAACATTAAACGATATTAAGCAACCGAAGGGATCAGCTAGCCAATTAACAAATACATGCATGAATGTTTCATATTTAGCATTCTGAGTAATAGTTTCACTGACCTCATGTATTCTGATCAGGCATAGTTCATATAAAGAAAATGAATTTAACCTTAATTAACAAGCAAAATAAATATGGTGTGCTACATTTCATTTACAAAGTTGTGCCTACAATTATGAAAATACCCGCCATGCCAACACAAGTAGTAACTAACCATAGGGTGGTAGGCCAAAAAATTAACACGAACCACCGAATGTGGAAGAAGATAACCCATCAAATGATCATTGCAATAGCTCGATCCTTTGAAAACTATCTTATCTGAAATCATTAGGGGACATCAAATTAGGAATGAACGATTGCTATTGAAAATTCAATTCTTTGAGAACCACATGCCCATTTAAGGAATTGATAGGAACCAAACAACTAGACTTCCAATCTAAGCACAAATCCAATTATTGCTAGAAGTTTGGTTTCTTGACAATGAGGAGAATTTGAGTTTGTGAATGTGCAGTTATGGCATAAAAAGATATATACATATACCCTCATAATCAAATGAAAGGCGTGGAGGAATTCCTATGCTTTCAATCATAGGATTTTGCTAACCATAGTAGTATAAAGGATAATGTTGAGGTCCATTAAAGTGTTATACCTAAAATAAAAAATAAAAAAAATCTTTTTCTAAAAATAATTTCAACCACCATGTATAATACTTTACCGTTTATTAACTATATACTTAAGGGTTATAGGAGTATATGCTTAGAAAAATCCAACAATATATACATATAAATTCCATCTTCAATATATTATATAAGAAAATACATACACCATTTTTACTCGTACATTACCGCCATTCACTAACAATGTTTTACACCACCATATGTACAAATATCAAAAACACAAATCAGTGATATGCATGTAAACATGATGATATACGTATCGTTTCCCTTCAATAAATGCATGATCCAAGAATTAATCCAACAAATATCATGGCTTCTTAGATACTTAATATATTGAACTGGATCAAGAAACGTATAAAGCTGTTAATTTATTAGTAGATTTAGATATTAGATAACTCGATATAATTATAATGCTGCTGGCCTAGCTAGGTGGCATGAGCAGTTCTTATCGACATTAGCATACAAAAGTTAAATGTTGATTGATCTAAGGCCCAAAGGTCAAAATGTGGTCCATAGCACAACAATATAAATAAAAGATATACCCGGATCATCAAAGACTCCACAAATCACAATCATAAGTTAACATCAAATTTAGCTAAGACCCAAAATAATATGATATATTGATCGATCTGAATTTGGTGATGACTTATATTGTTCGGTTCCAAAACCACATATTCAATGATTAAAAGTGACCTCATTAGATAATACAACAAAAAATCAATGATGAGTTGGTCTAGTGGCTTGACATCTCCTTGGTGACTGAGAGGTCTCAAGTTCAATCCCCACCTAGGCCAACATTGAGATAAAGGAAGTCCCTCCATGATGGCTTGAATCTGGGAGACCCAGGTTCAAGTCTGAGGGGGCAGGGTTTACCCCTATTAATTGTCGTGTCTCCAGACGGATTAGTAGGGGGTTTTCCACCCATCGGGTATTTGAAATAGGCATTTCTGCTTCGAGTGAGCTCTCTAGCCCGGACCCGGTTTAGACAATGTATGCTAGACCTCCCGCTGTCGAATCACGACACGAAGATCAGGCAAAATTCACCTTTAAAAAAACAAAGGACAATACAACAAAATCCAACAAAACCAAATTCCACCAACTAAATCCAACAAACATTTATAGGATCAAATTTAGGATTACAATTGCTCATTCAATAGATATAATATCACAAAGCAAATCTTGACTAAATCCAATATAAAAATTTTCTTTGTCCTATAACGTGATAAATATAATGGTGACATTTTGGTCATTCAAAGTGTGATGCATTTACCTAGCTTGTACGAGCTAGTCCTATTGCCATTTCATGATACCCTCCAAACCAAAACTTCTAATATATACCACCATCAACTATTTAAAGGTTTACAAAGATTTCCCTTATACACTATTCAAGTTACAAAAAAAATAATACACACTCAACCAACCCCAAATCTTAGGTTACCTAACCAAATCCCATTTTATATGTCTTTGTGTATATTATGTATTGTTTTTTAATTGGCACTGCACCCTCGTGTAAATTCAAGGTCTGTCAAAACGAATACAAGTATCGTTATTACCTCGCCGACAGGATTTTATCCAAAGTGGTATGAGTTTGTCAAGAGTTATTCGGTACCACAAGACGTTAAAAATGAAATTCAAAAAGGAACAAGAAAATGCAACAAAAGATGTCGAGTGTGCATTCGGTGTGCTTCAGGATTAATGTGAAATTCTCAAACACCCGGTTAGTGGGGAATGGGTACGTGATAGGTACCTCACAACCATATTTTCGTCAACCGATTAACATTTCACAACGAACATTTAGCGAAATATGTGAAGCACATATTCAGGGTAATTCACGACTACGCAACCCTTCTCACATCACACCTTCGTCGAGACCTTACAGGGCATTTTTGGAGACAACAACATTTTAAAGACTCGTATTATTATTATCATATAGTTTTATTTGTGCCTTTTTATTTATTTATTTTTTTAAATTCATAATGTTTTAAATTTTATTGTAAATTTATTTAAAATATTAATGAAATTTGTTACTTTTAATTAAAATATATTGTATTTTTAATTAATAAATGTAGGATTCAGTTAGAAGTGGATTGATTATGAAGAAAAAGAAACGGTGATCGTGATGCTGGTGCTGACGTGACAATAATTTTAATATGTGATATATTTAACGGTTAAGAATGGTCTTAAGTGTTAATGAGCTTTTTGTCTAGTGGTCAAAAAGAAGTGTGAAGTTTAGCCTTTTTAGATGTGCTAAGTTCAATTTTGAACATTAATATTTAGTTATTAATTTAAAAAACTAATTAATAACAATTAACATTGACATTGTAACATTATTCTTTCTTTAATACAAGAAAAATGGAATATCAAGTAGACTGACTGACTGAGACCCCCCCTCCTACTAATATAGACTAGTCAGGAAGAAAATACGGTGCGAGTGGTCAGTGGTGGACTATTGGTGTGGTGAATGTAAGCTTATAAATTCAACTCAACTACACAACGTAAAACATAACGTTTCACATAAATGTATTTATAGCTTTCCCTCCTTTTTACACTTTGCCTCTTCACTTCAAAATCTCCTTTCTCTGCACACAAAAAAAGCCTCAGAAGAAAGAGCCTTGAGAAAGTGAACCAAATCCTTTCCTTAACCATCACGCCTCCATATTTACACTTTCTCTTTCTACATTGAATTACCGTCAGTAATTATTTATAAAAACCCACATTTTCACTTCACTCAAACTCCCTTTTAAACTCCCAGTCTCAAAACGTTTTTATAAAAAAAAATAATAATACATAAACAGAGTATTTCTTGAAAACAGAGTTTCTTTTTTTCCAAAATTTATAAAGATCCTTCCTTTGATTATTTTTTCTTGATTTTTCTTGTTGGTTTTGCATTTCATTTCCTTTACTTAAAAGCCCATTTGAATTCAGCCTCAAATTTTGAAAAAAATACAAAAACAGAGCAATTTCTTGAGAAACAGAGGTTTTTTCAAGATTTGTAAAGTTCCTTCATATTAGTCCTTTGTTGTTGTTTTCTTTTGTAGGTTTGAATCTTTTCTGAAGGATATTTAATGGGTTCTTGTGAAATAGAACAAATGTTGATGACATTTGAAGTGCCAATAATAGTTGGTGCTGGTCCTTCTGGAATAGCGGTAGCAGCATGTTTAAAAGCAAATGGAATTCCATCACTTGTACTTGAAAGAAGTGATTGCATTGCATCTTTATGGCAACACAAAACTTATGATAGATTAAAGCTTCATCTTCCAAAAGAATTTTGTGAGCTACCATTATTTGGGTACCCAAAAGACTTCCCAAAATATCCAACAAAAATACAGTTTGTATCATACATGGAAGCTTATGCAAACCACTTTGAAATACGGCCAAAGTTTAACCAATCAGTGGCTAAAGCTGAGTATGACTTAGAAAAAAGTGTCTGGAAAGTGAATACACAAGATTGTGTGTATGTATCAAAATGGTTAGTGGTTGCCACAGGAGAAAATGCTGAGGCTGTGGTGCCTGAAATACAAGGGATTGAAACATTTGAAGGTGTTGTTAGGCATACAAGTGAGTACAAAAGTGGTGATGAATTTGAAAATAAAAGAGTTTTGGTTGTTGGATGTGGGAATTCTGGCATGGAGGTTAGTTTGGACCTTTGCCGATTCAATGCAAGTCCTTTTATGGTGGTTAGGAACTCTGTAAGTTCATAATAATCATTATAACACCTTTTCTATCTTCTTTTTCTTTACTTTTCAGTGTGTGTTTTGAGTTGTTGTGTGTGTTTGTGTTTTTAGGTGTGTTATGATTAGGGAATTATTGGTGTAATTTTATAATGTCAAAGTCAATCTTATTTGCCTTTTAGTTTACTTTATGCAATTATGCAATGTGTATATTTTCATTTTTAAAAAAGTTATAATCAAGGGTAGTAGAATGACAAAAGTCCCAAATTTGTGTTGCTATCAAGTGGGGAGTTCTCTTTATGCCATTTTGATGAATTTTTTATGTGGGTATTTTTTGAATTCTTACTTTTCTACTTAAAGTTACTATAGTGTTTTTTTTTTTTTTCATTTGGGTGTTTGATATTTTGTTAAAAAATGTTTACTTTTGACAAAAGTAGTTCGTTGTATCACATGCTTCAAAACTTTTATATTGAATCAGTTGCATGAAATTATATTTTGACTTTTTGGGGTATTTGTTGGTTTTATGCAATTACAGGTTCATGTTCTACCTAGAGAAATGTTTGGACTCACAACATTTGGAATAGCAATGAAACTTCTCAAATGTCTACCTCTTAGGCTTGTGGACTATATCATTTTGATAATGGCCAATTTAACACTAGGAAACACCGATAAATTAGGTTTACGACGGCCTAAAACCGGCCCTCTTGAGCTTAAAAACGCCACCGGAAAGACCCCGGTACTCGACACCGGAGCCTTATCTTTAATCAAGTCCGGTAAAATCAAGGTAACTATCGAAAGATTCCCTGACATATACATTAATAAGTTGTACCAAATAAGTTTACTTATTTATTTTTTGATTTATATGAATGTTTGTAGGTTGTGGAGCAAGGAGTGAGAGAAATCACTAAAAATGGAGCCAAATTTATGGATGGTCAAGAAATTGCATTTGACCATATTGTGTTGGCAACAGGGTACAAGAGCAATGTACCATATTGGCTCAAGGTAAATTTCATGACACCAATAATGGAACAACCACCTTCTAAATCTTATTTTTCATACTAATCATGCATGAAATAGTTTTGTATCATTGTATGTAACATATATTTAACTAGAAAACATGCTTTAAGATTTGTACACCTATAGTCCTATGTTGCTAACTAATGCTATATATATAGAGGTTGGTTATTATAAAACAAGTATTAAAGTAAAACAAATAAGATAAGATCTTGACCGTTGGATCATGATAAAATTGATGCACGAAGATTCATAGAACACAAGTATACACAATGATGCACGAAGATTTTCATGATGCACAATGATTTTCAGTTAAGAGAATATGATTGTTTTATTTGTTTTACTTTAATACTTGTTTTATTTTAACCAGAACCTATATATATATATATATAATATTTGTACCATTATATATTTAATTTATAAAATTTTATCTTATTCTCTTTCTCACATCACTTTCTAAGTCTTACACGTTAAGAAGCCTACAAAATGAGTTTTTAGTAACCAAAAAAGTGAAAAACTGATGGCATTTGTTTGGAGGATTCTCATTGTACAATAGATACCCACTTTTGGGTCCTCCTATTTCCACCTCTTTTTTCTATATACACCTCTCAATGTACAATAAACAGTGCATAATGTACAACTGTTTATTGTACGGTGAGGGATACATAAAGGAAAAATAAGGTGGAAATAGATACCCACTTCTCATTTTTGTTGTCAATTTATGATGTGTTACCATCAAGAGGTATTCTCATGATTATTATTTCTCTTATGTTATGTCTTTTTTTCTGAATTTGATTTCAAAAAACTAAATAATGACAGAAACTAAGTTTTAGAATCAAGAGTAATATACAAATCTTGATGCATATTATATGAATCATTACAATAATATCATTCTGGTTTTAGTAAGTTTCTCTCTAGAGCAAGTCTTATCATTAAAATATTCTGTTTTGCTCTTGACTAGAGAAAGAATCAGAATTGAAATGTCACTTGTGCGTATAATATAATGATCTCATTATTTTGTCCTTCATTATGAATTGAGCAATATAGCATGACCCACAGATTCAAATATTTTTATGTTATGATAAATTGATAGTGACCCACATATTTCAAATATTTCTATGCTATGCACATATTAATATCTCAACACTCTATTTTTACTTGTGTTGTACTATCTCCAAATCTATGTTTACAATATTTATTAATCGATTGTTATATCTTATGTTTCAATCATTGTGCTTCTAATGCAGGGTAGTGACTTTTTTACCGAAGAAGGAATGCCAAAAAACCCCTTTCCAAATGGTTGGAAAGGAGAAAACGGGTTATATACGGTTGGGTTTACTCGAAGAGGTCTTCTTGGAACGACATGTGACGCCCTTAAAATTGCTAGGGATATTACTTCTCAATGGCAATCCAGGACGTGCACCTTATGTACGAGTTTAGGTCAAAATAATGTATTGATATTGGAATAATGAGGAAAAAAAGAGATAAAAAGGGTTTATATTTTTTTTTTAGATGGTGTAGGTTATGGTTGGTATTTAATTTAGAGTTTACTTTCTAGTTCAGATGTTTACCAACAAACATTGTCTTTGTTGTCCAAAATTTCTGATGTTCTTTGGTTATTTCTTAGGGGGTGATGGGATTACAAATGTAAATTAACAAGTTTTGTGATTCACTCTTGTGATTTTTATTTTTTTTCCTATTTTAATGCATCTTTGTTTGAATTGTACATTTACATCACTTCAAAATAAGTTCAATTTTGTTTCTATTTATCGATAACAATTATTCGAAACTAAAAAGGTACTCGTGTAATGCGACGGCGGTGTGGTGGTGAAGTCGACTGTTGGTGGTGGTGGCGGTGTCGAGTGGTCTAGGTAATTGATGTAAATGGGGTAGTTGAGATATTTTAGAAGATAAGGTACTAATGTTGTAAATTAATTCATTAAAAGTATAATGATAATCTTATATATATCAAAAATGTAACTTTCAACTGGGATTAGAATTTTTATATAATAATATAAATATATTCTTGCGACTTACTCCATGTAACATCCCAAATTTTTTACAAGTATTATTTATGTAGTTATAATTTATTAATCTTAAGTGTTATTGTCTTAAAATGGTAGAAATAAATTATAAATGGTATTTAGGTGTAAGTAGTTAAATGTCTTTTATATAGGTTATTCTAAGTTGCAAGAAAAGTCAAAGTTGAGGGGGGTAAATCAGAAATTCAGTTATAACACTTGGGGTTAAGATTAAACACCCTCATTATATCATTTTTTACTTGTTCTTGAGTGTGTGTGTAGGTGTGTGAAGGGCAAGAACCGAAAATTACAATAACACATCAAGAAATTCAAATTTCATCACCAAAATAGTGAGATTTTATAATAATAATCAAAACCCATCTTTTATTTAACAATATTGAGTGTGTTGGTGGAGTTATGGCCGAAAATTTAAAGAAAGAATAAAGAAGAAGGATTGGTTTTTAGGCTTGCATGTTTGATTAAGAGGTTGATATACATCTCCACTTGAAGGTATGATATACATCTCCACTTTTAATTATCAATTTAATTTTACTAGTTTTCTAGGGTTCTTGAGTAAGTAAATTTGGGGATTTATGAGCCAATTATTGATTTAATGTTATAAGATACACATAATAATGTTGATAAGTATGAATGCATGTCAAGATTAAAGTAAAGTTATAGAAGTATATATAAAAGTTTATATAATGTTAGTACTAAAGGATTTGGCTAGAAACTTAGATTGAGTAAAAGTGACATTGTGGAATGAAAATTATGTTAGTTTCATATTGAATCTTGTTGAAATCAGTAGTTTAAGTGTTATATAAGTTGAGATCAATAAGTGGAAGCATTAGAATTTGGTTTGAGTTGGCTTAAGGTTGTTTTTGTTCAATCCCGAATTTAGGACATCAACTTTCGTAGAAAATGTGTTGTTTTAAAATGCTCATAACTTCCAAACCGAAAATAGTTAGGAGACGTATAAGCTATCGTTGGAAAGATGTGTGAGTCTAGTTTTTAACAAAATTAGTTTCATAAATTAACTCTAAGCAGAAGTCAATCAAATCTTTAAAGTTCTACAGGCTGTCCAGAAAATGGTAGAACAAAAAATTGAGTGGTGTTCGAAAAATCATAATAAACCAACCATTAATCCGTAGGAGGCGTGTAAGCTGTCGTTTGAAAGGTATACGAGTCTAGTTTCATAGGAAATTGGTTTCAGGTCCTAAATCAAAAGTTAATTGAGTCGAATATGCAAGAACATACAACTGATCAGAAAGTTAGAAAATTAGCCATTATGTTGAATGACAAGTAAAAAGTGTATGAATTGATTAAGAGAGTATCATATCATTTTAGATGAGATTATAAGTACTTAAAGTATGAAATAAGTACAAATAAGATATTGAATCATAAACTTATCTAAACTAAAGAAATGAATGTAAGATACGTAAAAGACGTTGAAGATGAAAAGAATGAGTTAATCGAATTGGCTTGGGTTGGGTTATAAGAGTTGTGATTCAATGATTTGATAATGATATGTATGATTTATTTATTTGATTAGGTGGTTCAAAGATATGAGATCACATCATAGGATATTGTGGCTAAGGTAAGTATGTTCATTTACATGACTTATATGATGGGATTAACATGAATCATGTGAGACCGGTGGGCGTTGATTCATGTTGCCTTATG
>JAOXNX010000035.1:22843489-22854931 GCA_028566075.1 Solidago caesia | reverse complement strand
TAAATAAATCAAAATGAATTCTATTAATTATGCAACCAAATCATATTGTTTCACATCATCTCGATGGATGAATAAAAGGTCTAGCCACTCATAGTGAATAGAATCAAACAAGAAATAATAATTGAAAACATTGTTTTACCGAATAGAAATAATTGTATCGAACAAAGCAATTGAAACTATGAAAATTGATCCTTCGTTCTTCTCCGATGTGATTGAAATGAATTAGGGTATTTGAATCCCCTTTTGGCGGCTGAAATAATAGAGGGAATAAGTGGGAACTCTTGAAAATCAATTTTCTTTTCTCTTTTATACTTCAGCCCTAATTCTCATTTTACCCGTGCACTCGATGCGTCGAGTTGACCTAGACCCGTCGCATCTCTTCATTTTTCTGGACTAGCTCGTCACATCTCAAATCGCATTAGGGTTCTCGAAGTTAATAGATGCGTCGAGTCACTCTGAACTCGACGGGTTTCCGTATAATTCTGGACTTCCTTGATTAGCCTCGACGGGTCAGTCGACGCATTGATTGATTCGGCTTCCAATGACTCGACGGGTTATACATAACTCGACGCATTCAGCCTTCTTCATGCTTCCGTGCTTGAGACTTTTTCTAACACTTCGACCGCAACCCTCTTTTGACCCCGAAGTGTCGTTTTTCCATAAAATCCATGCATGGTACCTGTTAGCAGCCTGAAAACACTAACAAACACCATAAACGCACCAAATGTATACGAAACGACTGAAATTGGCTCACAAATGGTCAATAAATGATGTGGAGAACATGTGTCAAGTGAGACACATCAATACGCGAGACAAACATATTAAGTTTTCATAATAACATAATTAGTAGTTATAGATAATGTATATTAAAATATGATGATATTAGTGTTTTATATCGAAAATGGTTAGTGAGATGTGTATGTTATATCTTTGTATAATGATGGTATAAAGTTAAATATAGATATTATTTACTGAAAATTGATGATATTATTATTATTTAAAAATGATTTTAACTATATATGGTTCGTAGAATATGTTTGCTATATCTTTGTATAATGATGTAAAATTAAATATAAATAAAACATTTTATTTAGTGTAATAATAAAATTCTTAAAAAAATGAGTTGTTAGCTAAGTTGGTAAAGTGTGCTTCAATGATGTCATAGGTCCCGTGTTCGAGTCCCTGCTTGTCCATTGAAATTTTGAATATTTGTTATTTTGACCAGGGTAAAATCCTCTGAATAAAATTATTAAAAAGTATATTATCTTCTTATTTATGCAAAATCGAATATCAAATTACTTACTTTAAACTACAATATGTATCTATTTAATAAAACAACATGACATTCGTAAGAAGATTTACATTACAATGGCCAAGGTCATTAAATACTACCTCATCTATCCCAAAATAAGTGTTTATAATAAACTTGACACCCAATTATAGAAATATATAATCATTATATACATATTTATTCGATGACAATTTTCTCATAGTAATTGCAAAGACCTATAAAATTATTTGTGTGAAAAAAGTATTAGGATATTATAGTTTAAAAAAAATAAAAAATCGATAGTATATAGTTAATTTAACATGTTATTCTCAAAAGTTGACATTGTTTATAACAAACTAAAATAGAAATGCAACACTTATCTTAGGATGGATAGGGTAATGTAATTCAATGAGTGTATTGTATTTTTTTTTTAATGTTTGTTTTTTAATCATGAGTCATTATAATTTTGATTTCTAATGTCCCGTGATTTTTGTGCATAAACTTATATGAATTTTAATACAATTCATTTACTAAATTAAAATTCATAATAGAATATAATTATCCAATATATGATTTTAAATGGTCCAGTTTCTATTTAAAAGTAATAAAAAAATTAAAATGACCTAAATGGAAGAAAAAAAGGTACATCATATAAAATGAATATTTTTAAAAAATATGTTACACTTTAATAAATTTAATAAAATACTATATGTTTACTATTATTTTCGTCCATACACTATGAATTGATGTTTTATTGCATTATACGGTGTAAAACATAAATTAGTGATATGTGATATGTAGATATAATAAATTAATGAATTAATGAACAAAAAATAAGTTAATAATTAAGTCAATGATAACATCATTATTTAGATCTAAAGGTTGTAATTGAAAGTTAAAAATCATCTAATGGTTCTTGTTTCCTCAATTTTTATTTTATCATGCTCTTATATATATATTGGTAGATATATAGGAATTAGTTCAAATAAATCAAAACTTAATGTAAAACAAATAAGACAATACCTGGATGTGACACACGTCTAATACTTATTTAATTTTATGTTAAATCAATAAGGGTGTATAAGTACTTTGGCAATACCCTAACGTTCCCTGAGAAAATGTTATCTCATCTTTAATTATATGCCCCTCATATCTTTGTATATCTTTCTTCTGAAGACCAATGCCACAATCATCATATGCATCAGGCCTATTTAATAACCACTCATTTTATATCATCATATTATACCTATTATATCTTTCTCATTTCCAAATACAAAATCGGAAGGATACAAGGTTCCATCGAATTGGAAATAGTTGTAAAGCTGGTCACGCAAGTGATAGTAATGTAATTATTTATCCAACAATGAGGCTATGTATCTGAACACATTTATAAAAAAACCACCCTCAAACGCTGCACGCCACTGTCTTACTTGAAAATTGATAATCAAACTCAATAGCAATACTCCAAAACTAAAGGAATGGGGAACTCAACAACAACCATGTAATCACGACATGACTAGTTACTTAGAGTTCGATAACCAAAATCACCATTTCTATATAAAAATAAAAAAAAAACCAATTCTAATTATTCCATGAACCCTAATTAAATAACAATTTACTAAGAAAAGATTTTACCTTAAAAATGTATCAACAATGCAAAAAGGTGGAATCACCATAACACTTTTTCCTCTTCTCTAAGTGTATACACCCACAATAAAACCCAAATTTGATATTACTATGAGATTGATTGAAGATGATTACAAAATTCCTTGAGATAATGAGGATTGAAAGAAGGAATGAAAGTGTAGAAAGAAAAGAGATGGTAGTGGAATTATGATTCACAAAGGAGGGAGGTGTTGGCATTCTAAAAACTTGCCACGGTTTTTAACTCAAAATAGATGGGTATTATACCCACTACCCACTAAAGTTTCAACTATTTAATTCCATATCTCAAATGTAAATATTAGGAAATTATTTTAAAGCTAAAACTACAAAAATATATTATTTTATTACCTTTAATTATTCAGGGTGTTACATGTGTATATCACTATTAAAAATTTTTACATAGTGCATCACAACTATATTACTACTCGAGATGACTGTGCATCATAATATACGTGTGTGTATATCATTAATTAAAAATTTGTACATGGTGCATCATAGTTTTATTCAAGTTGGTGCATCACGTATTACATCAATGGATAACTATGCATCATCATTTGTGTAGGTAGTCGAAAAAAGTATGGCTGTGCATCCTCTGTATTAAGTTTTTATGTTAAATTTTGTGTAATTTGTATTTTTAAATGAACAGATAATTAAGTGTAAATTGAAATGCACTAAATTCTTAAGAAAAAAATATGTTAGAACATAAAGAGAAGAAAGAGAAATATGATTAAAAGACAATTATACCCTTAAAATCATTTTATTTTATTTCTTAAAAACCAAATAGTTAATATCTCCAATTAATACATATAATCAAGGTCAACGATTGAGATCGTGTTTTATTTATTTTACGTTAAAGTTTGTTTTACAATAACTAATCCCTATATATATATATATATACATTGATAAAAAAAAACTTATAATTGTTAAAAATATATATATATTTACTTATTCAATGCAAATGCATTTATAGTAGAGATGAATATAAGACTGGTATCGGTCGTGAAAATCATCAAAACGTTGTATCGGTCCCATATAAGGTGGTATCGATACGGAACCGCGGCGATACCAGAAAAATCCTGCAAACTACGAGATTTCCCGGTACAGTACTGATCTCAATCCTGAAAACCACCAAAAACGCATACCGATCCCGACCCCGAATGGGATTCGGTACTACTTTTGGGTACCGGATCGGTACCGGATCGGGATTCGGTATTTTTTGCTCATCCCTAATCCCTAATCTATAATAAATACAAATGCATCCTTAATAGATGCATCAATGTTTTTGTGATTATAAAGAATTTTATGCATTAAAAAGTTGCTAAATATGATTAAAATGATTTGGCAAGACTTTAGCTTATAATATTCCTAATAACTCATAACTTTTAGCTTATAAGTTAAACTATGATACTCAAATTTCAAAATTGAAATAATATATAGACTAAACATTCAAATTAACTAATTATTATAATAACTTAAAAAGTTTAGGTTTGACAACTAAACAATTGAGTATTGCTACATATGATTAAAATGATCAAGACTTTTTATATTCCATCTAAGATAGAGAAATCTTCACTTAGTTATAGGTATGAGAAAGATAAATCTTCCTAAAAATTAACCTAAAAATCCTTTTAAAATCACAAGTTGATGACATGTGGATTTCATTAAATCTCTTTCCTAATCTTATACCTTGATTTTCCACATGTCATCATCTTGTGGTTAAAATGATTTTTAGATTATTCTTTTAAGAGGATTTATCATTTCCCAATAGGTATATATAACGAATTAAAAAAAAATGATAAATCCTCCTAACATATCCTCTTAATAATTCTTCTAAAGCTATAAGCTTATGACACATGTAATTCATTAATTTTCTTTCATCATCTCATCTCTTGATTTTATCATGTATGATGATTTTATTGTTGAGAAAATTATTAAGAGTTTATTTTAAGAGGATTTTATTATTTCATTTTAAAAAATACCTAAAAATAAAGCTTTTTTTTATAATGTTTTTACAATTGGGTTCGAGTTCTTAAATAAACATTTTAAGATGAATAAAAAAAAATATTTGAAAACGATCACAAAAATACCGAGTTTATATCAAAAATAACGACTCACAATTCCTATGTAACCCGAACAGTACTTGTTTTAGGGTAAAGACAAGAAAAAGAAAGAAAGATAGAAGAAAAAGAAACATACACCGTCGAGGTATTTGGGCTTAAAACCCGCAGAAGGCGACACTGAGCAGTTCTTTCTTTCTATAAGAAAAAGAAAGAAGAAGAAAAGAAGTAAAAAAGGTTAATAAAGAAAAGTCATGGACCAAAGATGAAAAGTCGTATTTTTTTCTTTTTGCTTTTTTTATATACTTGGGCTTTGTAGTTGGGGTGGGGTTATTAAAATCAGATTGATTGATCGGGATCTCCGCTACTTGAATCTCGGCTACTGCATATCGATCTATCTATCTATCTGGGTGGTGGTGGTGTTATGGGTTCAGAGGAAACCAAAATTATTTCACTTCAAGAGGCTTCAAAACACGCCAGTAAAGATGATTGCTGGCTCATTATTTCTGGAAAGGTCCGTCACTCACTCACTCATCTTTCCTTTCTTTCTTTCTTTCTTTTTTTAGTAACCTAGAAATCCATCCAAATCATTATTTTGGTTATTAATCTGGTCTCTCTATCCTCCGTAGAGGTATAACTGTATACATCCCACCCGGGATCGAGGGTATTGTTATTTTTGTATTATGCTTATTATTTTCTCAGATGTATCCTTTCTTTTTTCTTTTTTTTTAAAAATTTATTTTTAATCTCTCCCTTTGATTTATGTTCTAATTAGTACTCGTAGATAATAGTAATAAAATTAGGTTATATATATGGATTATTTGCAGCTGCTGGCCAGAGTTTCCGTCCGCATAATGACTTAAGCCCGCCTTTGAATATGAGTGAATTGTCCCCACACTTCTATGTTATATTTTTCAAGTATAAGGCGAGAGTGAGGGAAAGATAATTATGATTGGTAAGCCCGACAGCTTCCACCCAAATCATCTAAACTGGAATAACCCAACCTGATTGACCCGTTTTTGGAATAAACCCACTACAATTTTTTACCCGCCTTGACCTGTTATCATCCAAGCCGACCGACCACCCTGTTTTGCCACTTTTAATGATTGGATCTAAAGTAACTAATGCTTATTCGGTAGCTTATCTATATAGATGCTTACATCTGTCTGTTAAGTTTTCTTATTGCTAGTTTATTACGGTGCTCAAAAAGGTAATATATAGAAGCTATAGTCCCATTTTTGCTAGTGTTACCTTTGCTGAGTCGAGTGTTCTTTTCTGTAGTTTTGTCTCATTGGATTTACTGGTGTGTCCGTAACTCTAGATATGCTGTTGTCATTCATGTTTGTGTATGCTTGTGTTTTTTTTGTATTCTGGTAATCTTTCATTGTAATTGGGTTTGCGTAATGGATATCGGCCCCCCACCAACCGGTCCCATGGCCGAAAAGTTGGTTCCAGATATTGAACCTGCAACATTTGGACTAAAAGTTGACGCGTTTACCAGTCCCTCTAATAATGACCTCCTAATAAGAAATGTGTATGGTCAACTCTTTTCGAAAAGTTAAAATGGAACAAATTTAAGAACTCAAGGAGGATTGGGCCATTGGGGATTGTTATAAAAACTTCAAGTCTTCAACATACTAATTTTTGAACTTTTATCACTGGGTTTCCATAAGCTTGTAATTAATGTTATACAAATATGTTGTTCATTAAAACACATCATGCAGCTGTTAAGAAATATAATACATGCTTGGACAGTTGGACCAAGTTTAACTGTGTTCTTTTTGTGATTTTTAATTGAAATGATGAGACACTTAATAATGATTCTAGATACGGGCTGTGAATTTTCAGTACATAAATGAATATTGCGAAGGTATATTTCATATTATTGACATGTCTTGTACTGTGACTCAGGTGTATGATATTACACCATTTCTGGATGATCATCCAGGAGGTGATGAAGTCCTAGTGTTAGCAACCAGTAAGACCGCTGACGTTTCTTCCCTCTTGTTTAATATCTACCACCCATTCATAATTTCATTGATTTATTTTATAAATTATTCTTTTGCAGAGAAAGATGCTACTGAGGATTTCGAAGATGTTGGGCACAGCCAAAATGCAAGAGACATGCTAAAAGACTACTACGTAGGTGACATTGATGTCAACACTATGCCACAAAAAGGACAGTACAAGCCTCCTTCAAGCTCGGGTTCTGGGTCGAAACAAGCTTCTGGGAGCTCATTCAACACCTCAGTCATGTTGGCTTTACCCATACTTATCCTGGTGTTGGCATATGCTTTTTATTATTTTGCCAAAACCGATAAGTTTAGCAGCCATGCTTGAATGGAGGAAGGTTTTGGTATTTAAAAACTATAATATCTTGTTTGTAGTTTGTTGCTAGAAAGACTCGAGTCTAGCTGCTTATAGCATGGAATTTGATCTTTATGTTTACTTTGGTCAAATATTGATGAACATATGAACATGATATTTCTTTGTTTTTGCATGGACCTAAATGCTATGATGATATGCTATGTAGCTTGGTTATATTCACTACTTTGTTGTTGTCAGGGGTTTCTTTCTTCCTCTCTTGTTATATTTGGATTTCGGTTGGATTTAGATCAAAACATCATCCTAAATTGCAATTTGATCCCAGCGATAAGGATATTGTTGGAACAAGTCACTCCTACTACTACTGGTGATTCAAATTAGAATTCACCCGTGAATGTGGCTACCTGTAGGTATTAACATCTACATGTTCTCATAATTCTTCATTTTTCTGTGTGCTCTCATAATATTTTGAGGTGAGATTAATTCCACTGTGGTGTTGTCAAACAACAGCAGCAACAATATCGATCATGAGAACCCAAAGCTTTCCTTCCTTTCCACTTGAGTCAAGTTTTTAAGCAAATTTAATTAGCATACGATACGAGTACATTCATAAAAATGTGATTCATGATTATCTCTTACCCTCATTCACACTACAACAGGTTGTCAAGCCGGTACCCATTGTCAACCACCAATCCGCTTGTCGGCACGGCACCGTAATTCTCAATTATCTGCTGTCATAAACTTTAAAAACTATTTTTTTAATGGATTATAAATTTTTTAAAAATTGTGTATCTCACTCGATATTAAAGAAAGGAGAAAGGTCAAATAAATAGTTCATATAAACAAATTGATTTCTGATTGATATTTTACTAATATGGCCTTCATTTTAAATATCCCAAAAGGTTTAAAAAACTACTTGCAAATTCACGAGTTAATATATGGTAAGTATAATGTAATAATTCTTTGCTTGAACTGAAACACAAGATATTCAAAATCATAATTGGTCATGGTAAAAATTCAAAATCAAATTTCTCATATAAAAGCAGAGAATGAAGAAAATGACATTCAGTTTCTTAGCTTGGTCACCTACTAGGCTAGGCCTACTACTACCGCGGGGTTCCCAAAATCGAAACCATAAAATTATTAAAATTGCCCTGCCCTGCCCTGCACCAAAATGAATCTGGTAAATCTCATTTATATATTTGGTTTTGTATGAATAGAGTGTTTTCTCGTGAGGGTTTACAGTGAATATACCCACAAAATTATTCATAACCAACTAAAACTAAAGTTTATTACATATAGCTCATATCTCGTCATTTAAGTGCTATGTATATAGTGTCTTGAGACATTCATAATTACAGTTTTCAAGCAACACTTGATTCATCTTCTGAGTCATCTTGTGAGTCGTACCTAAATAACGCAAAGTATAATGAACTTTGTTAGCTTCCACAATAAAACTTGTATTAGAACTAATTGTTACATAGATTATTATTATTATACGAATATATCACTAAAAGAGTGTTTTCTACATATTCTATTATGGCTACAAGGGTATGTTTCAATGTTTGGTTTCTCAAAGGCAAAAATCACGGACCCTAATCATATTTTTTTTAATTAATACCAATATAACACCAAGTTTAGCCATTTTTCTAGTCAATTCAAAATCACCTAGTCCCAAAAAACAACCGATATAATATATATATATATATATATATATATATATATATATGTAGGGAAGGTGATGGTGCAAAATATCTTATTATGCAAAATGTTCATTTTTGATTTTTACAGCTTCTGGTTCTTTTTACATTTGTTCATAGTTACAAGAATCACACACATAAAAGTTTCTATAATATGTTAAAATTAAAATCTTATCCTTTCATACCTACTAATACTTTATGTTTTACGAAATGTACGTTTTCACATAAAAAGAGGGAGCCAGAGAACATGTTACCTTCGGTCAGCAAATGTCGATATTTGGAATGTGAGAAATTTTAGACCAATCCACACCGATATCTTTTGCACATCTTCTACTTAGATTTTCACATACTTCAATCTCAAGTGTATTGAGATCCTTGAAACTTTGAATCTGATCAGGTAAAGAAACTAACTTCTCACAGCCCTTTAAAGTTAATACCTTGAGTTTTGGAAGGTAACCAGGCAAAGAAATTAAGTTATGACAACCATGAATTGTTAACTCTTGTAACAGTGGAAATAGAAAGTTGTCCTCTGACATGTCGTCATCATTGAAGCACTTCAAATATTCCATCCTGGTCAACTTAATAACCCTAAGGCTGGGTAATTTTCCAAGCGGTGGAATATGTTCACAGTGGTCACAATCATAAAATTGAATTTGAACCAAACTCCTTAAATTGACCATCCAACTTGAAAAAATATTTTTTCCCGTGTATCCGTATATTGTCAGTATCTCGAGGCTTGGATTTGGTTCCAATCCCTCAAGAACCTCTTCATCAAGTGCGCTGAGGTCTGCACGAAAAAACCGTGACGTGTCCCAGATTAAGACCAAATCCAACAGTTGTGTTTTGCTTTTAAGATTGGCACTCCGGGCTTCCCTTAAACCTTCATACCCAAGTCCATTTAACTCTAAATCCGGCCCAAGAAGATTTAGAGACCCCAATTCCCCTATTTGGGCCCCCTCACTTTCACAAATAGGAAAACTTGGAAGTCTTCGGAGACTAGTTAGTTTTCCGATTCCAACCGGCAAATACCGAAGTGAAACACAATCAGAGATGTCCAGGTATTGAAGATTCCTCATGTATCTCATACCTTCAGGCAACTTAAATAAGCTCCCACACCCATTCAGAAGCAACACTTGCAAGTTTTGGAGATAAATAATTGACTCCGGTAGAACACGTATCCCTGTCCATGATAAATTCAAGTATTTCAAATGTTTAAGTTTGCATATTGATTCAGGCAATGTTGTTAAACTGTATATTTTAGCCAAGTACAACACCCTTAGATACACTTGGTCGAAAATATGGCTAACACTGTGTGTATATTCCTTTGCAAAGATGAACGCTGACCTTAACGTTTTTAACTTTTTCAAATCAGGCTGTAAAGAAGCAAAATCAGGACAAGATGAACTCAAGTGAAGCACCTCATCTGGGACTACCAACTCCTTACCAGGCTCTATAATCGAACAATCATTCCCCATCACAAACCTCGCCAGGTCATGCATCAGATCATGCATTTTATATTCGTTGACAAAATGCTGTTCGGGGAAAAAATATTCGGTTTCAACAACCTGGAAGAAAGACCTCCAAACCAAACAGTTCAAAATTTCTTCTCCAAGCAAATACCAGTCTGCATCCCCTGTTGATGGAATTAGTCTATTTGCCTTCCACAACGAAATCAATAGATCTTTTCCCATTTCATGGCCTTTAGGTAACATACAACTGTACGCAAAACACCGCTTTACATGTGGAAGCAAGTTATCATAGCTTAACTTCAACGCAGGCAAGATTTCACTTTCTTGCAACTCCCATATGTTGCTCCTCATAACAAGTTGCCAATCGCTTGTACTACTTCTCGACCACATCATGCTACCCAAAGTCTTCACCGCCAAAGGTAATCCCTTACATTTTTCAGCTATCTTCTTTCCTATAGGCTCCAACTCTGTTATGTTTCCCCCCTCTCTTCCTCTTGCAAATGCAAGTTTCTTGAACAACAACCATGAGTTCTCTGGTGATAAACATCCTAATTCATGTTGTAACTCGGGAAACTTAGCCATCATTCGACTAGTAGTCTTGGAACGTGTTGTCATCACAACAATGCTGCCTTCTGCCCCACAGCTTAGTGCTTTGCTTAATTGCTCCCATTTTGCCTTTTTACCTTCCTCAATCCAAACATCATCCAACACAACTAAAAATCTCTTTCTCCGTAACATTTCCTGAACTCGTTTTTGCAGCTCATCTAGCTGTGAAAGCCTACACTCGCTCTTATCTATGGATTCTATGATTCCTTTTATTAACTCCTTAACTTGGAAGTTTTCAGAGACATAGATCCAACATTTAAAATCAAAATGTTCCTTCACCCGTTCATCGTTATACACTAATTGGGCTAGAGTTGTCTTTCCCAAACCACCCATACCCCATATAGCATACA
>JAOXNX010000035.1:22821601-22831626 GCA_028566075.1 Solidago caesia | reverse complement strand
GGGCCCATATTTTCTAATTATAATTTTAATTATGACAATTTAGTCACATGTTTAATAACTTAATTTAAAGAAATCGAGAGCTGTGATTGGTCAATTGGGGTTAGGTCAGTTGTCTTTTAGTATATATTAAGATGTATTTAATTCTCCTCTAATTTTTTTTCCCGACGTAATAGTTATTTTAGTTATCACATAATTAAAAAAAAAAAGAAAGAAGAAAAAGCGATGACTTTTGCTCATATATGTATTATGAAGGTTTATGAGTTATAAAGGGATAGATACGTTTGATACACTTACGCGTGAGTTTATACAATAGCAAAATATACACTAATCATATACACATTTGTATGCAATTTTTCATTCACGTGGGTTTTCTACATTTATTGAAAGCAGTCATGAATATTCAAGTGGAGATATATAACTACAAACGTTAATTGTGAAATAAAGATGTTCTTTTAATATTTAATAATAATAGCTCCCACGCACCCCAAGTTCGTCACCATAAATCCGCCCAACCAATTTTACAATTATACTGCAAATTAACCAATGGTGTAAATAAGCCGACCAAAGTTGTTCGGAGTTTTGAGTTCGGTTCGTTTATTAATTACCTGGATCTATCTCAAATAGATTTTTAAAAAAAATTAAAAGTATAATTTGAGCTTGAGGTCAAGAAACTTGTTAGGAGCTCGAGGTTAATAAACTTGTCTAATAGCTCAAACTCAAACTTGGATCATCTCATTTATAATCATAACTAACTTTATTTAAACTAATTTTAACTAAGTCCGTTGGACTTTATTGACTCGTTAAACTCAGGTAGCTCGTTTGACTTGAAATGAGCATACAACTTTGAATTAGACAATTAGTCTTGACAAATATTAACTTTTAAAGCTTTTCTGGGCCTTATAAGAAAGATTCTCGCTTCTCAAGAAATTTAATAAGTGAAGTTCTCCTTGCTTGTGAAATTAATATGTTCAAACTGGACTTGAAGAAAGTCGAGTTTGAATATCTCGTTAGACTAACAGGTATGAGGCAACTTGGGGGAGGGGGAACTTCCTCCATGTGGCGCCACGTAAGCATGTAAGAAGCTTATCAAAAAAACTTGGAGTGAGGCAACCTAGCTAGGTGGGGGGACTTGCCTATGTGACAGCCTAAAAGTGTTAAGTGTGTAAAATGGATGAATATGTGTGTAAACATGGGCTACTTCTGCAAGTCGTGGAGTTGGTTGAAAACTTGGAGGATGCCTAGTGGGGTGATGTAGCTAGCGACATGAGGGGCATTTGGGTTGAGGTCGTCCAAATGGACGCCTCATACTTAGTCTTAAGAGTTCGACTTGTTTATACCTTGCAATCAATCATTGTTTTAAACCCTACAATCAACTCCTTTTTTTTACGTCTTGAATACACCACTATGATGAGAGTAATAATCATTCTTTAAACTTTCTTCACATATAATAGGAAAACATACGAACTTACGTTACATACCACAAAGACAAAATGTTGAAAATATCTATACACTTATAACTTTACTAGGTTATGTCCCGTGCGATGCACGATTGAAGTAATATACACATTATATTGATTATAGTTTATAGCTATACTATTTTAAATAATATTACTTTAAAATGATGATTAACATATACAAATTAACATATATAAATAAAGAATATAAATTTAATGATGTTAATAATATAGAAGTTAAACTAACATAAACATAGTGTTATTTTATTTGAGTTTAATAACATTTTACACCAAAAAACTTGATGATTTGATACTTTATTTATATCATCTATAATTAGAATATTATTAAATTCCCGATAGATCGAAGTACACAAATCATTATGAATAAATTAAGGTGACTAAATATTGTTAATAAAATCAAATTTTTTGAAGTCGGCTAAATGTTGGTATTCATTGTTACTCAAACATATAAAAAAAACTAAAATAAGCATCTTTTGAAAGCTAAGTTTGTCTATGTTTAAAAGCTAACTATGAATTCGAACATTTTGGTTGTGGTTTAATTTCATTTGTAAATAAAACTTCAAAAGTAAGTTCAAAATTCAAATTTAAAAGCTAATTTAAATTTCAAACATAAAATATTTTTTTTAATAACGAAACTAAGCTAGATTTGATGTCACATTGGATGATTGTCAAAATATATGTGTAAAGTGTGTGTAAACATGGGCGACTTCTGCAAGCCGTGGAGGTGGTTGGCAACTTGGAGGACGCCTAGTAGGGTGATATAGCTGGCGACATGAGGGGCGTTTGGGTTGAGGTCATTCAAATGGATGTCTTATACCTTTTAGTCTTAAGAGCTTGGCTTGTTTATACCCTGCAATCAATCATTGTTTTAAACCCTACAATCAAACTTTTTTTTTTCTTTTTTGTCTCGAATACACCGCTATAATGAAAGTAATAATCATTCTTTAAACTTTCTTCACATACGTACTTACGTTACATACCACATAGACAAAATGTTGAATATATCGATACACTTGTAATTTTATTCACTCATACACCACCAATTATTTTTATGATTATCCGAACTGTTACATTACTAATAATTTTTCCTAATGTACTAGTTGTTTAAACAACCATAACTTTTCAAATACTTTGACTAAAGATTTACTTTGTTTTTTTACAACGTCAAAACAATTAAACCAAGTTCAAATTCAAATTGAAAATCCATTTTATTATATAGACGGATGGTGGTAGCGGTAGCAACGGTGTGGTGGTGATGGCGACAAGTGGTGGTAGTGGCAACTGGTGGTGTTAGTGACGGCGGCGAGTAGTGTAGACTATTGATGTAAATGTTATTGATGTAAAAAAGGGTAGCGTAGTTATTTTAGAAGTTAAGGGGTAGATGTTGTAAATTAATTTCATTAAGGGTATTATAGATATATCAAGTATAGATTTTTAACTAATGAATTAAAGGGAAAGACAAAATAAGTAGTTTAAATTATGATTTGAGAAAGGGGTGTTTGCTTTATTTATAATATAGTATATCTATCTATCAATAAACTAAAACGGGATTGATGTTTTCTTTGATCGACACATTGCGCTTTATTTAAGCGACATATGTCCTTTTAAATATATATTTATCCTATTTTTTAGATACCATAAATAATTAAACTTTTAATTAATTAATATATAGATATAGTCATCTAAATACCTAATATAATTAAAAATCTTATATTAATAATCATATTTTATTCATTGTTACTATAAATATAGATTTTCATCATCATTCATATTTTTAGTGATAATTTATAATTTACGACATATTTTTATTTATAATATATAAAAATTATATATATTTATCCCAATCTATAGGATATCTTAAATTAATTAGTAGATGATGATAATGATGATGATGATGATGATGATACTAATAATAATAATAATAATAATAATAATAATAATAATAATAATAATCTATATTTCTAACTTATATTTTAATATTATTTATTATTTAATTACTTATCAATTGATTAATATAACGAAACGTGGTTGAAATTTGTAAAACGATTTGAACCATGTTTTATTATCATGACTTTAGATTTGGTGATATTATTACCAATACCAAAAGTAATACTAGATCTAAATAGATACGTTTATGATACATGTCTCTTACTATTAGGCTACTATTGGAGAGACTAAATTCATGTGAAGGGGCATGTTCAAATTTTATGTTCTTTATAAAAAAAAAAAAATTAAACAATATATATAGTCAATTCGTACATCGTACGGGTATTAAAACTAGTTATTATAATAAATAATGTTTCTCTAGATTTCTTTCTTCTTACTGTTGTATATTTTGTACTCAATTTATAGATTTTCGAATGCAACTTAATTATAAACCAAACGACGACTAGCTTGTAGATTAGGATGATACATATTAATAAACTAAGATCCATTGAAACTTGTACAAAGCTTCACTTCTTTGCAACTCTGAATAATAGTTGTTTTTCAAGAACTAACTAGCTTCTGATCATGAGTACCACTACCCTCTCGGAAGCATGTAGAGATGACCCTATAAGCTCGCACCGTATTACACCTCTTGACTTTGATTCAATTGACGGGGTCCCGGAATCCCATCTGTGGTCTCAATCCGACGAACCTCATCAAAAGATTCAAACCCGCAATCCTCAAGATGCATTGATCCCAGTTATTGATCTAAATGATCCGAATGCAACGGATCTTATAGGTCAAGCGTGCGAAACTTGGGGCATCTTTCAAGTGACTAACCATGGAGTACCCTTAGAGTTGATAAAAAAGGTTGAGTTTGAGGCAAGGAGGCTATTTACTCTCCCAACTCATGAGAAGTACAAGGTCTTACGATCTCCTAGCAGTGGGTCTGCTGGCTATGGTTCGTCTACGATGGCATCGTTCTACGGTAAGGGTTTGTGGCATGAAGGTTTCAGCATCAGGGGTTCTTGTGTTGATCATGCTAAAGTTCTTTGGCCACATGATTACCAAGGCTTTTGGTAAGTTGCGTTATAGTTCATGTAGATATATAATTTGTTCCAACATTTCAAAAATAAATATGCATATTTTTGAAGTTTTCCCCTAAGTCTTCAATGTAATATGCATGCACATATCTTTAAAATCATTCATCTGAGTACAATTAAATGCATTTGATTCTTCTTATCGACAACCTTAAAGGCTGTCATTAGTAAAAACTCATTAATTAATTCCACTCGTAATTACTGATGTATATATATTATTTACTTTATGAACATTGTAGTGACACAATGGATGCTTATCAAAACCAAATGAAGCCACTGGCTCACAAACTCATGCATCTAATCCTTCAAACAATGGATGTAACACAAGAAGAAATCAATTGGGCTACTTCAAGTCGTGACTCTCAAAGTACGCTTCATTTTAACTCCTACCCAACATGCCCTAACCCTAGCCATGCCATTGGTCTTGCACCGCACACGGACTCCCTCCTTCTAACCCTTCTGCACCAAAGTGACATAAACGGCCTAGAGATCTGTGTTGAAGGGTTAGGGTGGACTCCGGTGCAGCCTGTTGAAGGTGCATTTGTGGTAAATGTAGGTGACCTCTTGCATATATTCTCTAATGCCAAGTTTCCGGTTTTTAATCATCGAGCCATGGTGAACAACTCAAAACAACGGATCTCGGTAGCATATTTTTATGGACCTTCTGTTGAGTCTATGGTAGCTCCTTCATCTAAGTTTCAGAACCCTTGTTATAATTCCTTACCTGTGAAAGAGTACTTACGCCTGAAGGCTAAGCATTTTCCTAATGCCTTGCCCTTTATCAGGATTTGAAGTTCTTTTAGGTGATTTTTATATGTAATTCAACAGTTTAATTGTCAAGCTTATAGTAAGAGTTCGTAATTAATTTACGTGGAAGGTTTATGTGAGAACCATTTCACATATGAATATATATAAATATTATGTATAATTTAATATGTACATATGTGAACGAATTTGTTCACATATAAACATATCAAGTTATAATTTAAAGGTTCACATAATTTTTCCAAATCAAATGATTCTCACATGAATCTTTTCCATTAATTTGCTACTAAAATAACAAAAACAAAAACAAAAAAAATATTGCAACGGAAATGTAGCGTCTAGAAAATTATGAACTAATCATATAATTATGTAGAGGAAAAATTATAAACTAATAGATAATGGATCTAAACACATAAAGTAAAGTAGATAACATTATAAATATAGAGAGATGTACATGGATCGAATGAAAATGAAAATACCGCGCGTCTATAGTATATAGTTATAGAGATATATCGTTTTGATTACCACAACCTTTAAAACTTATACTTAATAAACACTCAATTAAGATGCAATTTATACATTTTACGATGTACCCGGCCGGTCACCTACCTATACAATAAGTTACCGGTCATTTGCAAAAAAACGATACACACAATAACAAAAATTTGACAATGTTGGATACACATAATAGTAAAACTGACAAAGCTGGATATATACAATAGCAGAATGGATAAAGTTAACTTATATCAGCTTTATTACATCATTAGTGGAAAATGGAAAGTTTAATACACGTTATATATAGAGGTTTCAGAGTTAGATATATACATATATAGCAAAACAAACAAAGTTTATTACATTTTCATGCACTAATCTCTTTTTTATATATAAATAGTTAGTAAACTTAACCATATATAGCCCAAATTCAAATGACTTTTATGAACAAATATACATTGGTTTCTGTTAGAGAACTTCTAAATGCTATCATCAGTCCTCACTTCCATCACCCTCCCTCCTGTTGAGAATTTGTCACCAATTTGGTAGGTGAATATATTGGTTATTGTCAAGTGTATAGACTTTAGTATAATGTAATTATTATTCTTATTATTATTGGTTATTGTCAAGTGTATAGACTTTAGTATAATGTAATTATTAATTATTATTATTATCATTTATTATATATGAAGATAACTGTAGATATTTAGAATGTGTTTACTGTTTAGTTATAACAAGTGTTGTTTTTGGGGAAGTTTTAAACATAGAAAACGGAAATATGTTCAAATTTGTATTTTTCAAGAAATATTTATAAAAGATAATAATAATAGTTTTTTTTCTTTTTCTTTTTTGAATATAATAATAGTTTTATTAAGGGATAAATGTAATGCATTAATATATATATGCATGAATGTTTGTTATGTGTATCCAACTAAAATTTTATCTATTATGTGTATCTAACTTTTAAATTTTTGTTATTACATACGTTCAGGTATATGTGACAACCATATAAGCTATCATGTCCAGTGTCACGCTGTCGGTATGCAAGTTTGATATTAGTTGGATACATCTTTAATTATAGACAAAATTTTAGTTCGATAAACAAAAGATACATACATACATACATAGTTGAGTTCATTTACAGACACTTAACCCTTATAGTCATCACCTCGTGATCGAAGATGACAATAAGATATTAACAATTACTGCAATGGGGTAAACCACCCTCAAGTGTTTGTCAAATGGGGTTAGCCAATCTTGCTAAAAATAAAATATCCTTGAACTTAAGAATGATTTTAGTGTAAGTGTAATACAATTTTTGCTTTAGCTATGAAGTTTTATGTATAAAATAAAAAATATATTAGTACGTTTATCTATGAAACCGTTTTTATAAAAAAAGATTCTAGCTCGATCTATCCATGTGTGTGCTTTTATGCTTATGTGCTCATAGTCAAGAAATGGAAACACCATCAGAAGTTGCATTTTACATTTCGTTAGTTACAAAAGCTTGAAAGAGAGACGATTTTTGTCACCATTTGTATTTTATTTAATTTTACATGTATCGACAAGATATATTATAGGTCCAGTTATTATTCCATTTGAACCAAATTTGTAATATATAGTTTAACTAGTATTAATATCCGTATGATGTACGGATTGACTACGTATATTTTTTTTTCTTTCCGTTCATGATTTTTTTATAACATTGTATTTTTTGTTCTTATTTTTGTATCTACCTTTAAAAGAAAATCAGAAGATAAATTAACATATTATTATTAGCTAGAGTGGTTTTAAATTAAAATATAAAACATGAAAATTGGATGTATACATATGTAAACAAAAATTATTGATTTAAAATATGATAATTTAATTATAAATTTATTTCAAGTGTATATAAATAATAATATGATAATTATTAAATAATAATATTTTGATATGTAAATTAGGAATTTTGACTTCAAAGAATAATTGATATATATGTTAATACTATAATAATAAGAGTTTAATTATAATAAGTATATTTGTCTACTAATTAAATAATAATTTTAATTATATATGGTATTTAAAAAATAAGATTTATTGATATAGACTAAAAATGACACATGTCGTTTAAACATTGTAACACGTGTCGATTAAAGAATTCTGCAACCTTGTTTTAATATATTGGTAGATATATATTGATAATAAATAAATATCGAATTTTCAAACATTATCTAAGTATGATTATTATATATTTTGTGTTTTTATTTTTATTTTTTGAACAACTAATTTGGATCATTAACAGACCACTTGAGGATCATCGACCATATTTCTAGCCCAACATGGAAAATCTCTTTTTTTTTATTCCATATAGAACTTGAACCCATGACCTCCCCTATTATTGAAATCACTATGTGCCTCGCTTCTACCACTTGAACCGATGTGTTCACGAAACTTTTACTTATTTGTTAATCTCGACGACCACTATCTATACTACATTATAAAGCAAATGGAATTTTCATTATGGAAAGTGTCTTAATATTTAATATTTTTAAGTATTTCCTTATTTATCATATCATTTAATGTTTTTATAATATATATTTTATATGTTAATTATTTAATGTTTTTTTTATCATTTAATGTTTATCATTGCCTGTGGGTCTCGGTTATTAAGGCGATTCATGATAACAACAGGAGCTGGTCTTCGCTTCCTGTTGCCTCGGCAATCAGTGGAGTGTGGAAGACTATTGTGAATAGCACGGACAAGGTGAAAGTGTCGGGGCTTGGTTTGAATCAATTAATTAGGGGGGAGCTTGGTGATGGTCAGTCTATTCGATTATGGCTAGACCCTTGGCTTTTCAATTATCCCTTGAAAGAAAAGTTCCCGTGGCTATTCAAATTGGAAAAGAAAAAGAGATGTAAAGTTAGGGAGAGGTATAACCAGGTTGCGGGGAAGTTTTCGGACTCGTGGCAATGGACCAGGATACAGAGGAGGAGCAGGAATGGAATGAATTGAGCACTCATCTGGGTAATGTTTTCTGCTCAGACAACACGGATAAATGGAAATGGCAGGGTAATTCAAACAACGGCTTCTCGGTCAAGGGGGTCAAAGCGTTCCTTAATAGCGACAAAGATTTCAGTAACACCTATGTTTTCAAGTGGCCTAAATGGATCCCGAGGAAATGTAGCATCTTTATGTAGAGGGCGGTCATGAATAGAGTACCAACAATGTTGGCATTGAATGAGCGTAATTGCTGCTTTGGTGATCTTAGGTGCGATTTATGCCAGGAGGATCAGGAGTCGGTTGATCATTGCTTGTGGGCTTGCGAGGTCTCTAGCAATGTTTGGAGCCATATTGTTCATTGGTGCAAGGTTAGTCCTGTGTTTGTTTTTTCGATTAAAGATCTCACGGATCTACATCACCATGTGGGACTTGGTATGCGGGCTAGGAAGATATTCAAAGGGATCGTGTTTACAACTTGTTGGTACCTTTGGAAGGCAAAGAATGATTTCAAGTTCAATAATGAGGAAGTAAATGTCGGAAAGATCATTATGTAATTAAGAAATCTAGTTTTAGATGGTTCAATAGTAGAGCAAAGAACGATAAGGTTAGATGGATAGATTGGTGTAAATTTAATGTAAGATAATTTGTAATCTTCTCCTTGCTTTTTCGCAAGGAGGTATGTGAATGAAAGTTGTCTTTTCAAAAAAATTACTTATATATTATTTATTTATTAATTTACATAATCAATTGCAAGCAATTATAAAAAAAACATATTTTTATTTTTCTATGTGTTACGTATCTAGAACCGATGGTTGAAGAAGCAGGTTGTCAGCCACCATCACTTTTTGATGAATACATTAAATGAAGTTTACGAATTTCATGTACATTAAAATTTAAATTTTTAAATATTCATCCAGTACTGCGCATTGCGCGGGTATATTTTCTAATCCCTTATAATGCATATGCCTTCCGCGCCCAACTTTCAATAATAAGAAGTTGATATCTTCAAAATATCTTCCTAAATTATTAATAATTCTAACCAACATCCACTCAGAACCCAATAATACCCCTTCATAAATCAAATAACCTCTTAAAATAATTACACTACCCCCATTACATCAATTGCCTACACTATTTACCGCCTCAACTACCACCACTAGTCGCCACCACTGAAATGCATCTTAGTTACTAAGATGCACTAAGATGCAATGCATCTTAGTTAACACTAAAATGCACTGTCGATTGGAAAAAAGAGGTATTTTTTCCAACCGACACTGCATTTTA
>JAOXNX010000035.1:22808093-22820055 GCA_028566075.1 Solidago caesia | reverse complement strand
AGGCAAGACTGTCTACATCTTACCTCCCCCATACCCCGCTCCGGTAGGGATTGGGTACTGTTGTTGTTGTTGTTGTAATTAGTAATTTGCTGCTTAAGTAACATGGAAAAAAATTTAGAGAAATTTTTTTTGTGAAAAAGTGATAATATTGATCAACTTAATCAAGGGACACATACTGAATATGAAAAGAGGCTTTTAAATAGGCTATGTATGTGTATATTAGTGTATATGATTATGGTTTTTATACAAATTAAAGGTTTCTCATGTATCAATACAAAAAATGGAAGTGTTTTACAATGCAAACAGAAGCTTCATTGTACATTTTCTAACCCAGATGAAATTAAATGTATAAAAAGTAATATTGTTGCCTGCGGGTTCATCCTTTATTTGTATAAGGTAATGATATATAGTTGATGCTTCGTTGGCTGCCTGTGTATAGTTACATCCGTACAAAACTGCATTATTGATCTGCAAACGACACAAAACAACCATCGTTCAATATCAAAAGTGGAAACTTTTGAGTATTAGAAAGTTTGGTCACCCTGTATAACTATAGAATCGTTTTATAAAACCTGGGAAAATATTAATCATAATGAATCGAGTTAGAGAAAAGACGTTAACTACCTTAACATTCATCTTCTTTGGAAGTTGAAAGATTTCATAGTAAATGCAAATGTGATTGCAAACAATAGACAGAAACCGACCACTGCAGTGGCAGCAACGCCTAAGGAGTCAAGACGATACCCAAACTGGTCTTCAAGAAACTGTCTTAATGGGACCGAATGAGAACCATCAGCAAGCATTAACGGTTCATTCACATCTCCGTATTGTGATGTCAAAAGGCCATACAAACTCCATGCTACCGGATTTGCCCAATAATACCATCTCCACCATACAGGAAGCCTCTGATGTTCACAAAACATAGACCAAAACAATTAATGTAGTTGTCTACACCATAAAAAAATAGAAAAGAAAAAAAGAATTGATTTGCCCGCCGTTTCTAATATGCAATATTTGTCAGATTGTATACATCTATAAGTATGTAAAATATATTTACATAAACAAGGTAATGTGGGTGATGTATATGTAGTTAAAATTAATCATAAGAGGATTACCATTCGAGCAATCATAAATCCACTGAAAAGGTTCCACAGCATATAAAATGGAGCAGCAACGATGGCGGCAATGTTATGGTTGGGTGTAACAGCGATTGTCACCATTCCAAAGAAGGTAAAGTATAGCAAGGTGAAGTACATGAAGTATATGTACCAAAAGAGTTTCAATAAATTCCATTCAAATGAAGCCAAAAAGTAGAAGATGAGACTGTAAATGAACGACTGCATAAACACGTAAGGGAACTCTATTGCAACCTGAGAATAAAAAACATATGAAATATCATGTTTATACATATGGTTTATGAAGATAGTTTTATAATAGTATGTTTACTAAAGTACCTGTGCAAATGCAAATGGTAAGGCGGAATACATCCCTGCTGCCCTCTCTCGGTAGGAAACTGACCTTTCAACATAAACCACTGGTTGAACAGAGGCAGCATTGGTGATTCCAATGAATAAAACTGCCGCATACATTGATCCCATTGCATTGAAGATGTCCTGCTGTGTTTCCCTATTGGAAAAGATTTAACGAGGTTTTGAAGATATAGTTGACTAACAGTCAAACACTTGCGATTGATTTCTACCTCAAATAACATTTTGTGTACATTGAACAGGATAAATTGCATAAAATGGTAACGAACTTTGGTCTTATTTCTCTTTCGAGTAATACACTTTATTTTCTCACACAAGAGGGTCAAACTTTCAAATTTTCTGATTTAAGGTAATTTGACCTGTTACCCAGACAAGATGATGACGTGCAGCTGACCATAAACTTTGACCATGCTAATTTTTTCACGACATGGGACTAAAGTGGCACATGGAAACCGATTAACTTAGAAGATTACCTTATATGGTTATACTAAAACATTTAGAAAGTTTGAGCCTTCTTGTTATTACAAATGAAGTGTGTTACCCAATACGGAAATGAAAATCATAGCTTGTTATCTTTTTATGCGGTTTGCCCTATTGGATGGACAGAGTAATATGTTTGGAGTTAATTCTAGAAAAATGTACCAATTAAACTAGATTAGCCGAATAAGTCACCTTTTAGCACCAAATTTCCAGCACATTGTCCCAAACATCAAAGAAATGATGACTGTGTAGAAAAATCGTACAGCGGTATATTGTGGGTTCCGCCAGTATGACAGATTTTGCTTCCAAAGGCATGCCAAAAACTGGCCTGAAAATGACCGAGAATATCTGGTCGGGAAGCTCAAGAATTTTGAATCTCTATCTGGTCTGCTTAAGTTTTCAACTAGTTCTTGGTTTTGACTGAAAAAAGAATTGCATAAACACAATTACTAAGTAGTATGAGATGTAAATAATTCCATTATACAGAAAATGTATTAAAGCAGAGATCAACGTACATATATAGATTTGATTCACGGTAAACTTCAGCAAAATCAACATCGAGGCGCTTTTCTTCTGTTGATGAAGTGGCCTCAAGAATCCAAGCAGCGGGGTTAGATCCCTGTTTTAACTTAGTCACTCCTTTTACTGCCTACATGTAAATAATTGAAATTTAATCAATTATAAAATTTTTTTTAAAGTAAACCAAACAAGCACATGATAACTAAATGAATATAGAATATTATGAAGATTTATGAACCTCAAAAAATTGAACAACTTTGTGAGACCCGGTGCCCAAAGGTCCAGCATATATGAGCTTCCCGCCACGTTTCATCAGTAAAAGCTATAACATGAATCTGTCAGCTTAGTTGGTCCATGATATGATATAAGTGTAGAAGTGACAAAATGAGTGGGTTGGGTAGTACTTTTATTATGGATCGGGTTGGGTTGACACAAAACACTTTTGTCTGAAAGGTTTTTAGATTTTACTGTAAACAATTTGAAATATGATCTTAGAAATAATATAACTCGGTCAAAATCCAAGTTTCTATAAATATAAAAATTAGAAGGTTTTATGCATTAAAATTTAAAAGCACACTTTGGCCAAAGTTTTTCACATTTATTTTTAAGAGGGTTTCTTTAACTTCACCCGTTTGACCCGTTAGAATAAACTATAACCCATATCAGCCCTTCAATAGGTAAAATGGATCGGAACGTACCTCATCAAACGATTCAAAAATATCAATGCTGGGCTGATGAATGGTGCAAACAATTGTCCGTCCTGTGTTGACTATATTTCTGACTGTTCTCATCACAATGGCAGCAGCCCGAGCATCCAGTCCTGACGTCGGCTCATCCATAAATACTATAGAAGGATTTGCAACTAGCTCAACTGCAATCGTTAGTCTTTTTCGTTGTTCTGTTGATAGTCCATCAACTCCAGGAAGACCAACCAATGCTCCCTTGAGTGGAACTAGTTCAACAAGTTCCATAACCTCTGCTACAAAGTCCTGAAAATGAAATTCTCTATTTAGAAGGCCGGCGAAAACTAAAAACTAACAGATAGCAAGGGAAAAACATTGGCAGATGTATCACGGGCATGGCTGATTACTTATTATAACTATCACATAATCACTTTCAAAAAGATAGTAAGCTAATGTAACGAGTACTTGCCCTTCGTGTCACTACGTTAATATGTGAAGGTAACCGAAGTGAAGCTGAAAACATTAGTGATTCGTAAATGGTCAAACACGGGGAGTGAACATCATTTTGTTCACAGTAACCAGAAATCCTCGCAAATGTTTCTTGGTTTTTAGGGTAACCCGATACGTATATCTGGCCCGAGATATGGCCACCGGTTTTTCTACCAGCTAAAACATCCATAAGAGTAGTTTTTCCAGCACCACTGACACCGACCAATGCAGTAAGGACACCAGGCCTAAAAGCTCCAGTTACATTGACCAATAACTGCAACTTGTCGAGTGATAGGCCTTGTTGCTTCAATTCCTAAAGCAAGATAAACCTGAGAATGATGGATAGTTGAAAAATATTACTCTTGTGAAATAACTGATATACGATATACCCCTGGGACGTCCACGTAATAGCTAATGTTGCAGAAAGACATGGTAAGAGGCTGAAATGGAAGAACCATTCCTCTCTGGCTTTGGACTTCAGTACCTACAATTAAGGAAGATCAAACAGTTAGTATGGGTAGTTAAAAATTTTAGCAAGAAAGAATATATATATTATATATACATATATTTCTTAATAGAATTTTCCCACAAACCAGCATATGAAGGTGAACGTTGTATGTAATCTTTTAACTCGATAATAGCAGATACAAACCCACTTCTCTTCTGTAACTTGGCGGTCTCCCGAGGAACAACCGTTTGATGGTTTCCAAGAGCTGCATTAAAAACAAACAATTAATCATGTCAACAGTAAAATAGTATAACACGAAAATGAATATAACAAAAACTTACGATTGAGATATGAAAGGAATAATGTGAAGAGAACGTTGAATAGAATCGTGTATCCAAGCAAAGCACCAACTCCTATCCAGTACCAATAATCCTCTGGAAACAAACTTCGGATTTTTAGTAGCATCGTCCCTAGAGGGATGTCAGTATTGTTTCCAGCTGCCTGCATTTCATAAAGTGAAAATGGGTCAACATGGATCGTTTTTATAGTTAACGGGACAAACGGGTAAGACTAAATATTTGACTAAAAAGGATAACACTACCTTATTCCAAGTATCCCCCAAAAATTCATTGACTGAAACTGCATTTTGAGCATACATCAAAGGGGAAATCCAGTAACCCCAGATCCACCAAGAAGGGATACTATCTACAATTATATAATTGAAAGTTATCAAGTTCCATCAGATATTTTAAAGGCTGATTGCATCGAAAGATAACCCACTTTTTCTAGGCCATAAAAATCCATCAAAATTTCAAAATATAAATTCAAGTAACCAGCTTTCAGAAAGTTGATTTTAAGTAATCTAATGAAGTAACTAGCTGAAATGATGATGTGGCAGCTGACGTGTTGGTAACTTTAAACCATGTTGACGTTATTCCGAAGTCTGAAACTGGTTGTTTTTGGTAAACCATTTAATCATACTTGTTGCATCTTTGATGGGTTTTTTTGTCTGATAATAGTTTGTTACTGAAAACAGAAATCAGACCTAAGTTGCCCACCTGTTAATGCAACTAGCCGTATATTATAGTTGAGACGGACACAAATGATAACTATACCTCTAGAAATTATGAATCCTCCAAGTGCCATGACAACAAGCATGGCAAAAGATCCAAAAGTGTTGGCAACTATCATATTTCTGCCTAACGATCCCATCACACGGAAAAGGCCAATCGACATTTGGTGTAACGAGAAGTACAGCAAGAACTGCTTCAAACATCTACAGATATAAGTTCAAAAAGATTCTGTTATAACTTAAACTTCAAAATGCAACAAATGAGATATTAACATAATAAATATATACCGGGAAAATTGAGGATCAAAGCCAACGAGATAATATGTGACCGCTACCCAAACACCAGATTCTATAATTGATGAGGGAATACTTAAAATCCATGAAGGAAGGGTGTAAACCCAACATGGATAAAAGTGCAAGTCGCGGTGCTTGTAGATAACAGGAAGTTTGGCTATCAACATAGGGACCTCCATGAAGCCATTGAACAAAATCATAACAATCGCAAAGTAAAGAGCACCAAGATAAACTCCGCCATCATCAAGTGAATTATGATGCATCGTTGTACGAAAAAATACACTCGTCATGAATAGAATAACCAACATAAGCTGCAAGAAAACACAAGCTGGTCTTAAAGAAACGTTTTAACTTCATTAGAGAGTGACGAGTTCAATCTGGAATTTGGAATATACCTGCAAGAATCTGAAGATATAAATAAATGACTCGCGTTTTAGAAGTAACATTTGCCATGAGAAACTATTCTTCAGTAATCTCATTTTATTTACGCCGTAAGTGCTTGTAGAAAGAGCTGCTGGGTGATTATATTGTCTATCAAAGGGAACAGCTAGTTCCCTTGACAACGAACTACCAAGAAAATTTGACTGAAATGCTTCTACAAACTTTTCAACAGAAACATATTCGTAACGCTCATCAGGTGCCCAATACTGTTCCTGATCTTTTACTGATGTAACCTGAATCAAGTATGAAAAAAGAGTAATGATAAAATAGTAATGTGTAAAGACGCTAACTTTAACCTAATTACGTATGAATGGGTCCATTCAGGTTATGTTCTCAAAAAAGTACCCTTAAAAATAAATTAAAAGGGAACGGGTCAAAGGGTCTAAAGCCGCCTAATAGTAATTTAATGCATTAAGTTCTCCTAAATCATTTTGCTTAAAGAACCAGATCAAAATTGAAACAATTTAAAATTTTAGATAGTTACTGAAATAGTATAACTTTATAATTGTACTTGGCAAACTATTATATAAAAAATGTCAATAATTGTGGACAAAGAGTGATATGGGTCAACCCAGATCGATCTGCTTCGACAAGCACCAAAAAGTTAAACATTTTGACCCCTTACCATATCCACCTGACTCGCCTTTTTTGGCACCTCTATTAGATATTGATGTGAGGATAGTAAGTGATAGGCTTACTTCTTGCAGAAAATCTGCCACATTTTTCCTCTTCGGGCACTGAAAGCCCATTGAAGCAAAGAAAGCCACAGCAGCATTACGTGGACCTTGGTATACAATTTGACCTTCACATAGTAGAATCAAATCATCAAATAACTCGAATGTCTCAGGATCTGGTTGCAGCAAAGAGATGACAGTTGTCCCATCAAGAGCACGAGTTGCATGTTTTAGATATTGAATAATTTGATAAGTAGTTGAACTGTCAAGCCCGGTTGATATCTCATCCATAAAAAGAACCCGTGATGGCCCCACTATCAATTCTCCTGAGGTCAACCGCTTCATTTGACCTCCAGAGATCCCTTTACGCATTTCATCTCCTACTAGTGTATCCTCGCAGATATCCAATCCTAAAATCTTTGGAACATGTCAGAATCATACATTAAAGTAAAACATACGTTTTCAATGTCAAGTGTTCATCTTTAAAACCATCCAAGAGAGTACCTTCATAAGGTATTCCACCACAAGACTTGTCTTGTTTTCTCCAAGTGCCACTGTCTAAAGTAAACATATAAACTTAGTTATAGAAAATTGAGTTAACTGCATAAAAAAGAAAAGTAACCTACCTATGGTATTGACTCCCTTCTGAAAAAAATATGAACTTTTAAAACACTCTTATTTAAGGTAAGAACCTTCGAAAAATTCCCATTTTGGGTAACCAACTTTCAAAAGAAAATCCCGATTTTGGGTCGGTGGATATGCACAAAAACGGTCTTTTCCGCATCCACGTCAATTTTACAATTTACCTCACCAGGTTTTCCATTTACCCACCACAGATAAAAAAAAATGATATTCTATACGTGTTTCGTAGTGAGAAAATACTATATTGCCCATCATATAAACTTTGAGAGAAGTTGATTACCTTTTTCTGAGATCATATCTAGAAAATTAAGGAGATATTAACACAAAGAAAGAAGGTTAAAGCATGCACCTTTATAAAAATGTCAAGATCTTCATCTGGTCTAATTCCAGCATTCTTTTCTCTTCTTAAAAGTTCCATAATCATATCTATATCAAGTTTTAATAGTACCATATCAGTTGTTTATACATTAGAAACTCCGAAACAAATCATAATCACCTTAAGTGTACCTTTTTTATGACCAAAACCTTGGCATTGTTCTGCAAATTGAAGCGTCTCTCTGACTGTCATTTCAGCCATATGACAATCTTGCTGGCTGATATATGCAGAAGTTCTTTGAGGAACAAACTCATTTAGTCCATGCCCGTTATATGTGATTCTTCCAGATACCTTCACAAAATACAACATATTTAACTCAAATAGTCATTTCCAGATTAAATGCTAACTTCTGGACTAGGACGGCAACGATAATTCTCAACAAATTTTTAACAAATTCTAAATACCTTAATTTCATGCCCAAGACGTCCTGCAAGAGCCAAAAGCAGTGTCGTTTTTCCAGAGCTTGGGGGACCCAAAAGGAGAGTTAGTCTGCAAGATAACATTAAATCAACATAAAGCAGCAATGTGAATATTCATGTAATTTCTTGAATAAAAGCTTACCTGGAAGGCCTAATAATACCACTGATGTCGTTTAATATACTCAATTTCTTTCTTCTGCCAGGGAAAATCCTCAATTTCCTCAAGAAAGCCTTCGAAAGTTATAAGAGTCATATGTCAGAAAACAACATTTATATGTATATGCAAAACATTAGATGTAAAATTAAGTATTTTTTTAAAGTTACCATGTCAGTGGATTTTGGGTACATATCAACTTCAAAAAGAAATAATGAATATAAAGTGTGTTCCTTCAAAAACCTACCTCAGTCATGTTACATACAGAATTTGGCAACGTGGGCAATGCTCTGCTCCCGACATGTACAAATGCATCTATCTCCAAGTTTTCAAACCGAACCTCGACTTTTGGAAATTTCAAATCAACGCTAAAAGAAAGACGTATCTAGTAAGTCTTAACTCTCACCAAAATTAGATACAGATGAAATGAATCATACATAAGTAGGACTAAAACACAATGTAACTAGATATAGAATTTGTCGCTTTAACTTGACACAATTCATTAACTTTTCATATACACTTTATCTATTTGGTATTGATACAAGAATTATATACATTTAGTGAAAGAGGGAGTGTGGATGTACGTTTTAAAAGGGTATTTTTCTTGATAATAAGTTTGATACTAGTTGCAACAAAACTGATTATCACATGGTAGCGTAAAATTACATATCCATGATTTATCTTTTACTTATTTGACAACAAACTTTTAGCACCTTTAAAGTTATTATTACAACTTCAATCTGCATAACATCTTTTTTCTTGTTTTTTAAGAGGCAACTATCCATGCAGTAATTCAGACACTCATCCCCAATGAGACATAAACACGCGACTTTCTGATTGATGGGCCACCTCGAATACCCATTAGGCCAATTGCCCTTTGGTGCATAATAACATCTAAACACTGCTAAGTATCATGCAATCACTTTCAAAACACGTATCCAGACACCTCTAATAATAAGTTCATTTTGCAAATGCTAAACACAACAAACCAAGAATGACAACAGCATTAGTAAAGAAAATCTTACTTATCAAACCGCTGTCGGATTCTATCAAAGAACACTTCTGGATTCGACTTCACAGTAGTAACCAACCTATCCAACACAACTTTCTTCTCTTCATCATCAAGTTTACTAACATCAACAAGAGTAAACTCACCTCCATAGTTCCTAAACACCGACGTCCGGGCCCTAACAAACGTCGGCGATCGTTGCAATGCAGCCAACTGCAAGGCTTCTTCATCGTTATCTTGAGTCCTAACAAACAAGTTTCCTAAAGAATCCCACATTGTTGTAAAAACTTGAGACAACAATAAAACATAATGAGATGGGTAAGAAATGTGAGGGATATAAGGCAATGGGTTTGAAAAAAATGATAACTTTCTCAACAACTTTCGGAATTCTTGAAATTTTGAAAAGGAGAAAGATGGGTTGTTGAAGCAACAAGTTTATGTGTGTTGATATGTATATGATTATATGTATATAAAAGCTGTAATTTAGAGTAGAAATGAATGGATTATGGTTTTAGGTTTGATTTGGTGAGAATTGGGTTTTTAAAAAGTTGTTATAAGCAGTTGAGAAACTTAAAATTTTCCCTCTTGATTTTTGGGTTCATTTGACTACATGGTTTGGGACTTTTTGGCACATGCTTTGCTTTGAGTGCCTTTGAAAAGTCAATTTGTTAAACTACTCACTTTGTGTCCCATCACATCAAGTAAAAACAAAAAAAGGTTTATTTGAATCAAAGATATAAAAAAAAAAATAAGTTTATTAAGTTTCGTTAGTATATAAAAATATATATTTTTTACTATAACTCAAAATTATAATTTTTCTTGTTGTATCACGCTTTTATGGATAATTAATTTGGATGGCAATTTAATATCTCTAACTTTTTTATTAGACAAGGTGTATTTTATTAGTAAAATTTAGCGTAATCCATTAGCAAAATCCAAACTGAATTACAGTAATTACTCCAACCTCAGTCTTCCCTTGTGCAATTCCGTATTAGTCTGAGCTTTCAATGACCGTTTGAGTAGCTTGGAATTAAAACGTTTTTAATTACTTCAAGATTTAATTACGAAACACACTCCACATATTTTGTATACTTTGATTACGATTTAACTTATTTTGTAACATTATTATACTATAATATAATATTTATTTAAACAGCCAGTTTATTTTACTTCTACTCTTAAGGTGTGTTTGGTTCGTAAGATTTCATGGGATATCATGAAATTTGGAATTGAAATCCTTCAAATCCCATGGTTCAATAAAATGGTGAGATTTGAATTCCATGAATGTAAACCCAAATCCCTTGTTTATAGGATTTTAGAAATACTATGGGAGTGGAGAGATCACATTTTGAGTCTTGTTTAGTTGTCTATAAACCAAGATTTCAACGTAAAAACCAACTGGGTTGGATCAAGTGGTTGAAGCCCTTGTCTCTTGAGACAGAGGTCAAGGGTTCGATCCTCATATCCGGCAAGGCTGGAGGTCCTTTTCTACCTTTGGTAGAAACTAAAAGCAACCTCTCTATCTTAGATAGGGGTAAGGTTGTCAAAACCCGTGAAAGATGACACTGATTGTTACTCTTTTTTTTTACCAAGATTCCAACGTCGTAGTTCATTTACCTTTAGACATTAACATTAAGACGCTCCATGTCATCTTGTCATAGCCTCATTTTGAATCTCATCGTGGAAGACATGATAGGCACGGGATCATCTTGCTTGGTCATCATCGTGCCTCATCGAAATAACGATGAGGAAAGAAAAGCTGTGTGTGGGACCAGATGTGTGTGTGGGTTCATAATTTTTTAATTAGGGATGAGGTGAGGAAGAGGTCATTATAGGGAGGGGGTGTTCTTGCGTGAATCTTAAAGAGAGAAAAGCTGATGTGGTAGTGATAATGAGCCGATGAGGTGAAGAACTATCATGATAGGGAGAGGCCTTAAGGACTTTGTAAATAAAAATGAGTAATAAACTTTGTTCATGTTGTTTCTAAAAATTTTTATTAAAGGATTTAACTCTTATTTTTTTCACAATTGATGTAATCAATCACCTTAATAATAACCTAATAGGTAACCAGACACTTTTTAGAAAAAGATACACACAATATCAAAACGGACAAAATTAAATACATACATTAACAAAACGAGCAAAACTTACTACATGTGAAATCCAGTACACGTCATCATAACCGGTCCTACATCAAATGTTTACGTGTTATAACAGGCTAAATGCATCAATCATGAAAAAATAAGAGTTAAATACCTCTAATATAGGTTTTAGAGTTGCATACACAATAGCAAACTAAACAAATTTTATTACAATAACATTAAATAAGCAAGAAAGTTAAACATAAGGCTTCAACTTTTACATGAAAATTGGGTTGTTCGACTGATGTAAGCCAAACAAAGCAAGTAACTAACAGTGCACTGATAGGTTAAATTAAGTTATTACTAAGGTTACATATTTTTTAAGGTGTCACTCTGTTCATAATGCATGATTAAAATTACCATTATTCAACATGAACAAACTTTCCTCTGTTATTGAGAAAAATATTTTTTAACATGCAAGTATTAAGCCATTATATACAGTACCAAAAACGCTAGCAAACTTATTACCATAAACAAATGGCACTGTATTCAGACTAACATTACTTGTCGGAAAACTTTTAGTGAATTACATACTTGAGATCCAACTGTTTAAGATTTCGAAAATAAAAACCAAGATGGACTAGAAACAAAGTCATACAAGTTTTGATGCCTGCAAGTGCATGATTAATGGCAT
>JAOXNX010000035.1:22755522-22766811 GCA_028566075.1 Solidago caesia | reverse complement strand
AATTAAAAGGGGCATATTAGAAATAAAAAAAAAAGGACTTAAAATTTAAGTTTTGTTCTTCATAACAAACAAAAAAAACAAAGCCAAATTGTAGTAAAATCACCAGAAAAAGAAAATATTTTTACTAAATAAAAGGGGGTACAAACCAGCACTGCAAGAAGTAGGAGGGTCTTTTTGAAGATCTTTGAGTTCTTTCAAGATTCTCTTTGAAGCCATCTGATCTTCCTACTGAATACCCTCCCACAAACCAGATCCTCCTGTATTTTTATCCAACTAAATAAAGAGTGAAAAATTGTAAAAGAGATGATCACGAGAGAATGAATGAAAGAGAATATGAATTAAGCAAAGCACTCACCTTGGCTTGAAGATCTTGACCCGAGGAAGGAAACTTATGAAATGATATTTATAAGGGTGTTGTACAAATGGGCGTTATATAGATACGGATGGGTCAATTATCCATGGTTCCAAGCGGTAGAATTCATATTTTCTTAGGGAAGGTTTGTTTTTTATTTTTATTTTTTTGTTTTCTTCCTCGTGATAGCGTGATTTGGTTTAGACAATTAATTATCTGTTGTCGAGTTAGGTAGTGATGGGTTTGTTTCCATTCAAAAGTTATCTGTCAAATTTTTTTTTGATACGGATGGTCTTTCATCTTCAAAGCCTACATCTAAAGTTTTTTTTTTTCTCTAAGAGAAAATTAGAGAAAATCGATTGATTTTACTAGATGTGTTTTGCTGTTTTCAAACATAAATATACTAAAATAATCTTTTGACTGACTTTAATTCGTTAGTCATACTTTTTTATGTGGAAAATCACATTCTTTTACAAAATATAGCTTTTTCTTTTCCTTTTTGTACCTACAAAATTTAAATTTATGCAGGTGGTCGCATGTAGGGTTGGTGGGTTGCAGTTGATCAGTTGACTTGACACGTATTAGCCATCTTGCATATTTACGGGGTGATAGATGGGTTGCGGGTGTCGCAGATGAGGTAGGCGAGTCATAGGTGAGTAGCTCGCTTCACACGTGTCAATTATCTAGCATATTCACGGGTGTGGTAGATGGGTTGCAGGTGCCAAATGTAAAATTTTACTTGCTTCGGAAGTAAGGCTTTTAAATTCATGGGGACTATCGACGAAAAGGTACCACTCATGAATCAATGTCACAGATCAAATGATTATCTATAATACCTATTATACCCCTTAAGAACACTTTTTATTTTTTATTTTTTAGGAAGTAAGATTTGAACCATTGACCTTCGATTTAAAAAAAAAAAAGGTATTAACGAACCCTCTTAATGGAAAGTTGATGCCGCATTTATTGTTGTTTACTATATATCTTTTCTAAATTACGACTTAATTTTTTATAACTTATATTTTATACTTTTTAGTTTTTAATAATAAACTTTTTTAATAATTATAATATACAAATACAATTTAAATTATTCATAACCTAACATTTTCTTAACGAATTCATTTATTAATATAACTTTGTAATGTATCGGAAGATTGTTTTATTTCTAAAAAGATATATGTAACACGTTATTTTCTATACTATTAAACCTAGGTTGGGACGAAACATTATAAAATCATTGAACAACGCCAAAAAAATATCTAATCTCGTTGCATTTGCCTCGTTGTATGCTAGTATTGATACATTTATGGGTTCTGGTTAAAATAAAACAAGTATTAAAGTAAAACAAATAAAACAATCATTTTTTCTTAACTGAAAATCGTTGTGCATCATGAAAATCTTCGTGCATCAATCCGTATACTTGTGTTTAATGAATCTTCGTGCATCAATTTTATTATGATCTAATGGTCAAGATCTTATTTTATTTGTTTTACTTTAATACTTGTTTTATAATAACCAGCCCCTATATATAAATTATAAACTTATGGCTTAAACAAAAAACTATTAAATAATTATTTACTACTATTTTTCTAGCATACAAGAATATGATCTATGAAGTCCCTGAACCGAATCATAAAGTCTAAATAATTGATCCATAAAATACAAATAGTCATTGCAAATAACTTACAAAAGTGTTCAATAAACCACACGAAACCGTTCTATAAAATAATAATAAAAAAAACCGATCTAAATAATCAATGAAAAACCGTTCCACAAAATGATTTATTTTTTGGATCACAAGCTTTTAGATCGTTTCAAAAAACATTCAAAACAACTGTTTCGACCGCCCCAAAAGACATATTTGTGTAGTGGTTGTAAGCCAAAGTATAAGTGGCGAAGTGTTCCAGTCTGTCGATGTTTTATTTGTGGTATCTAGTTGTTGTAAAAAGTTCTCTTTATTGCGGCCTTTATGGCTCTAGTCCTACATTGATGTAATTCATTTTTTCTTTGGTGTCTAGTCGAAGCCTTTTTAATATATTATGCTGTTAAAAAAACATTATAAAAATGAAGGACATTCATTCATGATTCATCCAACTAGACCACAACCTTGGACTTGTTATTCTATCTTTATTTTTATCTATATCTCTTTTTCTCTCAAATGGCTGAAGAAACCAAAAGCTTAAAATGGGAAGGCAAAGCTTAAAATGGGAAGATTTCTGCAATATTCACAAATGGGCTCCAGCCCTTGATGAATCATGCAGCCATGTTGAAGGAGTTTATGGCGAACCAGGTCTTGTACGCTACTGCACTTTCAAAGCAGTTGATCAGGAGCCTGCCAAGTGGTGTTATGAGACACTTCTGTCTGTGGATCCCGTTAAACGGAGTATAAGCTACAATGTGACTGAGAACACATTAGGGTTAAGTTCTTATGTAGCTGAGACAAAAGTAACCGAAATCAACGATGGATGCAAGATCGAGTGGTCGTTCACGCTTGATCCGGTGGAAGGAATGACATTGGAGGATTTTAGTGGTTTTATTGAATCGCTTTTGAAAGCCATGGCCGAGACAATTGAAAATGAGCTCAAAGGCGCTACTAATTAATTAAGTGAAATGAAGTAGTGATAATTATATTGTATCTTTTTATCTTGTTTAGAAGGATTTAAGGAATAAATATACAACTCATAAATGTTTACCAAAAAAAAAAAAAAAAACACTAATGTTTACATTTTTATGTTATTCGAGTATTAATTATGGCAACTTCAATTCCTTTATGCTTGTAATAAAAGTGGTTTTAAATTTTGTTCAATTTTGTTTCCACAGATCTCATATCCTTTTTCTTAATTAGTTTATGAAGATTAAGAGACAAGGATGTTTGCAAATTTTCGCATATCTTTCTATTTCTGTTCGTCATCTAATGATCTAATCTGTTACTACCCAAATCCGTTTCAACTTCCTCAGTATAATTTCAAATTTTTTATCATGTTACTTCCATTGTTAATTGTAACCACCCCGAGATAGGCTAATAGTTAGATGTCCTGTTTCTCTTACAAAAAGTTTGAGGTTCAAAACCTTCCTAACTGCCCGTCTTGGGGTAGATAGGGGAATGGTTAGAAATGGTTACATCGATATATTCGGATATATTCGGTTAGATCACATACATTTGAATCAAAAAGAGTTCTGGAAAAAAAAAAATCCTTCGTTCACTACTCCATTGTTAATTGTATTAACTCAACTTCTAACGTGTGGTTTTCCAATAAAAGTGAATTTAGAGTAATTTGGTTGGAATATATCTATAATACATTATAAATCATTTAGCCTCCCCGTCCTTCAAAAAATAATTTGATGTACCTATTTTGCTACTCTATCACTGATCCCTTAAAATACCCACACTAACTTTATTCATATAATCTATTACTTTTACTACCCTTATACATTTACTCAAATTCATCTTATACATTTAGTCAAACTTTTCATTTTTAAAATTAATTCATTTAGTTTATTTTAACTTATATATTTTTTAATTTTATTTATGAAAGTCACAAATATATATTACAAAAAAGAAATGAACTTTTTTCGTAATTTAAAAATACGTAAAGTATTATGAACTTTTTTCGCATTGTATAGATGCCGTTTATCTTTATAATTTGTTTTTGTCGCATCGCGCGGACATACTTCTAATATCATGTAACGTGTTTTTAATTTTAATCACTAATAAAGTCTAATCAAATCTATATTATGTGCTTTAGATTACACAGCTTGTCAAAATCTAATAGTTTGCCATGAATGGGATAGGGCTTTACATGCCACCCATGTATGTTTGAGATTAACCCAATATATATTCGGGTAAATTCTTTTTTTTTTTGACTAAAGTTGTTGTATTCTTCATTTTGTCGCTTTTACCTCTAGAAAGAAAGAAAGCCAAATAGTAGTTTAGAAAACCATAAAAACTCGAGTTTTAAGGTTGTTACTATATGTTTTACCCATTGAATCCTTAAAATTTCAATATTTGTTTTTTACATATAGTTATTAAATTCAGCACATAAAATATACAACAAATTCTAGTTACGGATTAGTGTATACATATTATATTTATCAACATCCACTCTTTATTCAAACATCACTCATTGATTACTCCGATTAGTGTATAAATATTACATTTATCAACACACATACTTTATTTTAAAACAGTTTACTGGGTAATAAAACTAACCCGACCATATATATATACTTGTATAAATAGTTACACACCAAATTTCTATGTAATACGATTAAATCAATTTATGGATAATTGTTTGATTGATTCGGGTTTTGGCTGTTTCTTTGGTAGTTTGGTTACCTAATGTTTAGGTCAAAGTTAAGTGTTTTCAAGTTTGAGCCAACTCATTACAAACATTTGGTTCATGAAGTTATTGATTAAGATATAATGTATGAAATTTAAACAATTAAATAAAATCATATACACTAATAAGTAATAACAACTTTTATTCTACAAAAAGAAATTATACTACTCCCGTACTCCGTATTACAGATTTACGTACAGACCCAAAAGAATTTCATTACTGGACTATTGGAAAGCCCATGATTGAGAGTCCAAGTCTAAATTTTAAATAATAGGCTTTGCATTTTACATTTCAAGCGGGCTCCAATTTCAAAACATGAGTATGTTCGAACAAAATTATTAAATGGCCCGTTATAGACTTTGAGCTATAAAGATCCATAATATTTTTGAGTTTTGACATTGAACTTTTTTTAAAAAATTTAAAACATGTTTCGCTTTTACTAAAAGAGACTGTAATGCGTTTAATACAATTGATTTGCATTTATCTTTAATCCCTTATCTATACTACCTTATATAGCATTTATATAATGTCTTAAATTTTAAATTTTTTTAAACATTACCATTTTTAACTTATTATTTAATTTTTTTTGTTATATATATATATATATATATATTTATCAATAACACCAAATACAATTTTTACATACATGTGTTAGGTAATTCAGAGCCGGCGGTTGTCAATTTATATATATATATATTTAATCATCAATCATTGCGCATTGCGCGAGTGTTATTTCTATAAATACAATTGATTTACATTTATCTTTAATCCCTTATAAAGTATCTTAAACAACACTCCCCCCCTTTAAGTACAAACATTAGAAATATCATTTTTACCCCTATAAAATCAACACACCTAATAACTAACAAACATGGTCTACCAAAAATACTCTTAATGAATTATTTTACATGTATCTCTTAACTCGTAAAATAACTACACTACCTATATCTACATTAATTACTTTTACATTAATAACCTAAACTACTCGCCGCCACCACCGCTACCACCACCACCACCACCACACCGCCACCACTACCACCATCATTGCCGTATTGTGCTGGCTTACGTGTAGTTTGTTATAACATGTAATGCAATTCAAGTTAAAATAAACAAAATTACTACTCATTTTAAGAAGTAGATAACCATATTTAATAAAATAAATCAATAAATTAAACAATACTTTTGCGATGAAAGTATATTAAATAGTTGAGACTAGTTTTCACTATCTTAATTAGTAAATCTTATGTAAAGCTTTTTTGTCACTTCAAGACTATAAGTGAATTATAAATTCGCACAATTTATATTAGAATTTCATATAGAATAAACAAAATGTCATATTAGTGGAGGTGTTGATCAATAGGGTTATTCAAGTTTCGAATATTTTGGATCATGTTATACGAGGTTTAAAAAATCATAACCGTGACCTAACCAAATAAGGATCATAGGTTTGAGCTGTTTGGATCGGGTCGAGTCGGGTTTCAAGTATCATAGTTCAACCCGAACAAAATGAGATGTTATTTTTTAAACACTTAAAAATTAAAAAACAAAATCAAAAATCGTTTTCAAAGCACTTTGTATACATTATAAAGCTTTGATTCAATACCAAATAACTCAAATACTTATTAAGAAAAGATATATAAATTTAAATTATCCAAAGAAATAACAATGCGGATTATTTGGGCAAACAACTTTATAATATATTCAACCTGTAATCAAACAATACAAACCATTCAAGTTTGGGTTACTGAATAACTCATTCGATACTTGAATAAAATAACCCATATAACTCAATCCGAAGTCGGGTTATTCGGGTATGGTAAATTTTAACACCCTTAGAGCATTAGTAATGAGGTGGTGTGACACATCAGCACCACTTAACAACCACACCATATCTGTAACAATAATCACACCACACCATATTTTATATTAAAATATAACACAAAACCACATAACTACCCCGACGACCCCAACTACCTTTCAAGATGGAATAAACGACCTTGGCATTTCCACCCCATAACCACATCATTCTTGTAATCATTGACCTCGACGACCCCGGGTAGAATCACTTCCACCTTGTCCACCCCTTCACCATTATTAACACTCTTACATATCAGCAGTAGTATCTAGAGCTGGCATATCGTGTCCGACACGACACGACACGAACACGATAAGACAAGAACCTGTTAAGGCCAAACACGAACACGACACGATAATTAATCATGTCAATTTTTCCAAGTCGAACACGACACGATATTTAACAGGTTACACGATAAGAAACCTGGTAAGAGATCTGTTAACAAAAATCATAAATTTAAACTAGTGAACCTGTTAAGAAACCTGTTAAGGAACCTGTTAAAGACACGATAAGAAACCTGGTAAGAGACCTGTTAATTGGTCTTATCGTGTCTTAACAGGTTTCTTAGCAGGTTTCATTTAGTATATATATATATATATATTACAGGTCTTAACAGGTCTTTTCGTGTCTTAACAGGTCCGGATCTGTTAAGACATGAAACCTGTTAAGGCCAAACACGAAACCTGTTAAAACCAAGTCGTGTCGTGTCGTGTTAACATGTCCGTGTCATAAATTGCCAGCTTTAGTAGTATCATCAATAAAATGTCATTTCAATGTTTAGTCAACTGATGTTTGACCGCTAGTAAGTAAATATTGTTCAAAGAGAGAAGGTTTCAACTTTGATTTGTCTTTGAAATATAAATTTGTACCCTTTCATGATAAAAATATAAATTTTGTTGTTAATGTATCCTATTAACCATATACACTAAAATACAATATCTCTTTTCCTACCATTATAATGCTTGTGATATGATCTATCTCTTTCCCATTCCCTATATTTTCTTTTTCTTTTATGTGTATGTATATTGGGTTCTTTAGGGATAGAAATCATGTGAAGTCCTCACTTTCCATAATTGTAATCCGTCCCTTCAACTAGAAAAAAGAATGCCTTATTTTTTAACACCTTTACGTGTGTAGGCTATATATTGCTAACTTTCTCGTGAAGATCGACATTATAAACCACTATTGCTAACCACTACTATACTAGGCCCTAAAGTATACGATTACGCTTATACATTCATATTTTATATAATAATAATAATAATAATGTACTTTCTTTATTATACGATGGGAAGAGAACTTATCCACGTCTTCTATTGAATTAAGCTTAATTAATTGGTTTACATAATCTATACTACCTTATAAAGCATTTGCATGGTGTCTTAAATTTTAAAATTTTTAAACATTACCATTTTTAACTTATTATTTAATGTTTATATATATATATATATATATTGATTTACATAATTTTTAATTATAAATATATTATTATTATTAATAACAACAAATACAATTTTTATATACATATATTAGACAATTCAGAACCGGCAGTCGGCGAAATCAATTGTCGGACACCATCACCTTTTGACTTCAACCATCAACCACCGCGCAATGCGCGAGTATTATTTCTAGTTCTCTTAAAAAGCAAGGGTTAGGGCCTTAAATTTTCAAAAGCTTTTAATAGGAATTTTTCTACGTAGTGTCTCTTTTACCATAAATAGTTGATAACATAATTGATATGTGGCCAATTTAATATACTACAAAATTGGTTTAATTTAATATCTACATAGTACATCTTTCATTGTACTATGCATTTATCCTGGTAAAAGAATAACAACGTTATTAAATGATTTAATTAGCCATTATGTATTCGGACCATTTTGTTGAATTACAAATGTCAACAATATGTAACGTCATTATTAATACTTATTGTTGTTGATACTAATTACTAAATATTATTAGAGTGCTTATATATAGGGTGTGGATTTTAGAATTGAGAGTAAACCTCCAAATATCATATTTATCCACCTAAATTTAATTATATCATAAATATTCAAATTTTTTTTTTTGAATAATTCATAAATATTCAATTTAAACTCAAAATCTATCATATATATATCCGGTTTATTATAAAATTCATTAAAATTAAATTTAAAACATTAAATTCCCTTTTTACCCATAACATATATTAACACAATAAATCTAAACTGAAAACGTCTAATTTCTTATTGCAAGTGTTTAACTATACGTGGTTAAATCCTACCACATTAGCATAACACAAAAAAAAAAGAGCCTAAGACCCTTTGATTGTGATGAAAGCATAAGATATAAATAAGCTTAAGGTTTATTAAGGATCATTTTTATGCTAATTCACAAACATTTATGGCTGCCAAATTAACCGTTGCAGGAAGCAAAACGTGGCTAAACTAGGACGATCAAAAGCCTACAGATTCCATTTGCTGAAATGTAGAAATCGATTCTTTACTGTACCCATGTCGCATATATGCATTGATCATAATATTCCATACTGTCTGATCATTATTTATGGTTAAATTGAATACTAGTCCAGCAGAGCAAAGGCTTTTAGTTTTAGCATACTGATGATGCTAAATATACACATATTTCCCACATCTTTTATTGCCAATTTACTTGTCAACTGTAGTGTTTTTGTATGCAAATGTACGTTCATGGTATGTGTTAGTGCATTTAGGTCCAAAACAGGTATATTGCTTGGAAACATTGGAAAACGATAGCAAAAGGGCAATATGTACTAACGGATGGATTTGTGAAGAAAAACAAAGTGTTATGCAGAACCTACAGCAAGCACTGCGTGCCACACCATGTGGCACGGCGTGTTCATTATGTCGAGTTGAAACAGAATTGAAGCCTAAGAAGCAGCACGGCGTGCCACTCAAAGTGGCACGGCGTGAAATGTTGAGCAAAAGAAGGCACGGCGTGCCACTCCTTGTGGCACGGCGTGAATTGTTTTGGAAAAAGGCACCGCTTGACTTTTGCACCATTTTCCTCGTTTCTTATTGGTTGAAGGCATTTTATAATACATGTCCCATGCTGCAACTACGATATATTATCATTACCTTCATTTTTACACGCCAACCCCCATACACAAAAATCTCCATACCATTCATCAGACCAGAGATCTATCCACATTATCATCGGAAGCTTGGCGATAACATTATCATCAATATTATCAGAAGAGAATACCATCAGTTTTATCAGAAGAACGAGAGAAGATCATTTCCATTTTCTATTCTAGTTCCTATCACGTTATCTATTTGGTAATATCATGTTTTCATTGTTATTTGTATGTTTGATCACTTTTAATATGTGTGGCTAGTAATCTTATCATCCATCAAGAGGATGTGAAACTATTTGTATTGGTTGCACTATTTTATGAATTCAAGTTGATATATTTAAACAGTGTGTTGAAATCTTAGGTTATTGATTCCTTATTCCTTATCTTTTAGTTGTTGGTAATTTATGTATGATTTTAGTGGTAACTAATCTTGTGTATGAGTTATTTTGATTACTTAGGTATAAGTAATTGGTTCTATCCATGGTAATGGTAGAAAAACAAGTAATTGATAATAGGAATTAATGAACTAATGGTTGGGTACAATCAATAGACACACTTGTTATCTTAAATAACCAAAACAATTAATTGACTAGGAAAGTTGTAAAAGGCGTCTCGGAGTACCGGTCTTTATAATGGAACTAGTTAGTTAAGAGACTAAGACAAGTTACGAACTCAACGGGTACGGGGGTAAGTGTTTGTTAGAGTCTCGGTTATTACTTTCAACATATTTGAATTTAAGCTTAATTAAAGTGCAACCTATATTTTTAGTGAAACTGATTCTTTCGGTGGATGACTTTTAAATCATTTGTATTTCCCTCTAACTCATCATCGCCATTGTCTTTGGACAACAATTACCCCGATTATACCGGATTTCTTTAGTCTTTAAAACTGTACTTTTTCGTAATTAATTAAACTAAGCAATTTTCTTAACAACCAGTCCCTGTGTTCGAACCTGGACTTACTTTTAGCTATACTATATACGATCGGGTTCACTGCCCGCGCGTGTGTAGAAGTCAGTTATTAAGTAGTCTTTGTTATAAATTTTAAAACTAGATTTCGCCCATCAGTCGGTTACATGATTTGCACATTTTTACAAAGTTTCTTTCTTAAATGCACAAGATCTTTGTTCTTTCCTACTATGACCATTTAGCTATAGTTAGTTACATTATCATAAATTAATCCCAAAGCCAAATCAGGGCATGTATGAGTCAGAAAATTGCGTTGGCCAATCAACTACCGATACATAGATGGGTCCTCTAGATATGGGCTAGAAGCCTAGAAGGATCATAAAACTTTATATTTTGAGCAAGAAGAGTAATATTGGGCTTAACATCCAAGAAACCAATTTCAACGAGCAATTCTTGAGTAAGCTTTCTCTGAGTCAGAATAATACTTTTATCGGGTAATGAACCTACAAATCCAAGCAATAATTGAGAAAGCCCAAATCTTTGACAGTGAACTCCTTATTGAAAAAAATCCTTCAATTGATAAATGGTTGTAGGATCTGAACCAGTAACCAAAACAGAGTTTTTTATAAGCTTCCATTATTAGCTGTCATGGTGCACATACAGGTGTGATTGATTTCATGCAAGAGTATGTCTTTAAAATCTAGTCTTGATCGATCAAGGATTCTTTATACTAAAAGAAA
>JAOXNX010000035.1:22727336-22745476 GCA_028566075.1 Solidago caesia | reverse complement strand
ACCATATGTTCTATTTCAAAGTAAATGAGAAAGTTATTACTAGAGATGACATTATTATGGTTATAAGGTTTGAGGAGTACCGGATAAATGTTTGAATCGTGTAAACATTTTGCAATAAAGTATTTTGACCTTATATATTGCCCTAAGGTTAAACGAAACCTATAAATATGAGAAGACAAAAGTTGCAACTCCAAATCTCCAATATAAGCAATTAAAATTAGAGTTAAGAACAAAGAGTTTATGGGAATTCGTATCTATTTTTGAGACAAGAACTTATATATATATATAGAGTATGAAATTCAGGTTGTATCTTTTGACCATGAAAGGTTGCACCTTTTGACGAATAGATGCATATGAATGGTTGCACCCTTTCGCAAATAGTTGTGTCTCTTAGTTCAAAGGTATTCATGAATGGTTGACCGTTTTATGAACATGTGTGTCATTTGGTGAACACACAAACTAATACAGACAACCATCCAATTTATAAAGTTTAGTTAGCATAAACGAGTGTATATTGGGCACTCTCCTAACTCATATATAAGCTTAACCCCAACCTCTTTGTCTCGAATAGATCATAATCGCACAAAATGGCCGATGATACTAAAATCACCGGCACATTTGCAATGACCCAATGGTGCGCAAGAAAAAAAATACATCGGTAGGAGAGAGTTCCGCCTTAGAATGAAGCACCTGCGCGAGGGGTAGTGGACGAAGCGGACAAAGACAGGAGATCAAAGAAATGCACACAAAGAATAGAGAAATGATTGCAAAGAATGAAGATAACGACTTGACTAATGTGAGGTTTTATGGAATGAAGCACATAAATGGTAAATTTAGTAAAACTTGCTTGAAGCGAAGCAAACAAAGCTAGTTGAAATAAGTTATTTTTTTTTAATAAACTTATATATATGTCACGAACAAACGTTATTCAAAATATAAGAAAGCTATAGAAAAAATATAAGTTTTTCAGTAAGATACACCTTTTAAGTGATTTTAAATATTTGACTTTAAGACGAAATATTTGACTCAGCCGTCCAAAAGCAAAACAAAAAGTAAAAAATAATAATGGACACATTGAAGATTTGAGATAGTGTCGATCTTGCTAGCTAGCTAGCTTAAGCTTAAATGGTCCAAAAATCGGTTTGTAAGCTAGGTTTAACCTATATATATATATATGGTCCCATAATAGCCAAATCTTGAAATATAGATACGCTATCCGGTCCTTTTTGCATAACCCGTGAGTCCACATGCAAAACCCGATAGATATGATACGAAAGTCTTTTGTTATTAATTAATGTCTAATTGCATGTGATTTCTATTGCCTGACACTTTTGCCCATCGTAACTGTTCGACAAACAGTACATAGATTATTTGACAAGATTTTTTTCTTTTTTTGCCGGTTTATATCATAAAAATGTCATGCTGATCGATTTGAGCTCGGTTACCTTTGGGTATTTTAACTTAACCATTAATCATGCGCATATGTTGGAACAAGTAAGTGTTCCAAAAATGTCGCCCAGCTAGGATGCGCCAGGCGTGATTTATCATTTGACTGATTGTAGGACTCACTTAATTGGGTACATGGAAATACATTACATACACCTAACGATAATGTTGATTAAGAATTAAAAAACATTATGTGGGGATTAAAGTTGAACTCGTCAACGTGAGATTAGTAACTAGTTAGGAGTGGTGGTAGCACACTATTTCGCTTTTGCACGGTGTATGTTAGGGATGAGTTAAATGCCTAAGGACCGAAAACCGCCAAAAGACCGATCATGACCGGCCCGGACCGAGCTCCACCTGTCTGGTCCTCGATCCTATAATTTTTCAGTATTTCGGTCCCGATGCAGTCTAAACATGGGAAAAACCAGTCCGACCTGGTTGACCCGGAATGTGGAGGTTTCTTTTGGGTTTTTGAATTTTGTATGCAAAAATTGATAATCCTACCACGTACATTTACAAACATAAACATTTATATAAACGATGTTTTCATCAATGTCTTTGTGTTCTCATTGTCAACAAGCACTTCATGTATTTTTTTTCTTATAAAGTGGAAATGATATTTGAACGAACTTCAAACCACACTGACGATCCATGTAATTTAATGTTACTAATATTGTGGATTCTCGTACAAACAATCTCTACAATTAGATTCCTCATGGTTTTCTTTAGTCGATTAAGGGGATTTGGTATTTATGGCCTTATGGGTTATCGGGCGTACTAAATAAGTAAATATATAAATCTTTTATGGTCTGAGTGGTGCAAGGCCCAATGGGTTATTTAGCCAACAATGAGACCAGTGTTATGGTATGGGCTAAGATGTTCAACTTGGTGTTTTCCTTTGGTTTTTACCGTGTATTTTCACTCTGATTTATTTTGTCATTGTCATGTCATGTGCTATTATATATAGTTTTTGTTTATACTCGATTGGGTATTTTTACTTAAGGGATATCTTTGATGCAGTTAACTACACCATTTATAGGTGTAGCAAGTTTACAAAATGACTGGTTGTGTAAAAATTAAAGGGTTGGAATGAAAATTATTTATAAAATTATGTATACAAGTGTACTTAAAAATAATGCATTTAACAACACCAAAGATATCCCCTTTATTTATAGGGGATAACATGCGTATTGCAGCAATATCCAGCTTGAGTACTGCCCTTCTTATAGACCGGGACTCACTATGTACATTTAATAAATTTCAAAGGGCAAATGAATTTTTTTTTTCTTATAAAGATTCACAGTACGCTTAATTACCCCTTATTTTTATTCCCATATAAATCCATTACCTTTTCTATTTAATTCTTTTATTTTAGTTAAAAACTTGAAATTTATCTTTATACATTGTTGAACAAATTAAATTTAATAAAGTTTACAACTCAATGCAATTGAATTATTATTTACAGAAAAGAGTTTTTATTAACATAAACTATGGGGTGTTTGGAATTGTGTTTTGGAGAGATTATTTGATTATTGTGTTTGCAAAACACAAATAATAAAAAAAAGTGTTTGGCTGAAAAAGTGATTATTTGCGTTTATATTAAAGAGAAAACGGAGTTTTAAAAAAATAGATAAGAACATGTTACCGGTTTTCACTCCGCGGTATTTTTGATGTAATACCAATCATGTCCCGGGTAACCAAACAACAATGAAAATGAACAAAATAGATAGCCATAGTTATTTCAAATAAAACCAACAATGCGCAACAAGCATGAACAAGTATCTTAGCGTCCCCAATATCATCTTCATCTTCTAATAATAAATGCTGTTACAAAATGAGGAAGCTTATTGAATTTCGAATTCGAACAGTAACTTTTAGTTGGATCGAACCGGCCTTTTAAAAAAAAAAAGGTATTTTAACGGCATATATAATAATATATTATCTATACTTATATATAAAAGAGCAACCTTTTTTTCTCAAATGATGATTTAAAATGCTTAAAATGTCCCTCTTCTTTATTCAATAATTTAAACATCTCCACCTAATATACCTATAAATCTATAATACCATTAATGAAATAATATACAACATAGATCCCTCAATCCTTAAAATTACGACACTACCCCCTTTTACATCAATTACTTTTACATTCACCACCACACCACCACCGCTGCCACCACCGTCGCCGCCACCGCCGTCGCTGCCGCCACCACCACACTGCTGCCACTACCACCATCGCCGTCGCATCGTGCGGGCATGTGTCTAGTATTATTAAAATAAGGGCCAACTAGCAATATGTCAGAAGGCTAACAACGCATATAACAATCTAAAAATACAACATACTACACATCTTAGATTCTTTTCGAGACTTTAACTGTTAAGGCTGAAAAAGAGATTAAAAAACTCATCCCAATTACATATAGCATCGAGATATGAGAAAAATTCCCAACGCCGTGGTGTTTTGGTGCAGCTCCATACAAGACCCGGGGAAACGGTACTAATACAAAAACTCAAGAAGCATATATATGAGACATACACACGATCTACACAATCCTTTGCAGAACCTTTCGATCATCACAAACCCTGCAAAACCGCACCCAACGAACACCAAACTCGTAATAAAAGCAACTCGACCTACTCTCTCCATCGACTTCATGGAATCTTATCTAACGGATTTTTTAAATCCACTCGTCCCAAGCTATCTTGACTTTTTTATTCCTGTTACAAAACCATAAAAACAAATAATTCAAAATCGAGTCAAACATTACCTCGTTTTGCCGTTTGCCAGGATCGAAGCTGTTTTAACTAATATCTATTTTGCACTCGTATTCTTGGTTTGTATGCGTTTTCAACATATGTTTGTTTTTATTTTTTCACCATGGCTGGATGTATACAAATGAGTACTTGTAGGCATACTGCTAGCGCTTTATGCAAAGATCAAATCAACCAACACTTTGTTGACAATTAGAGTTTACATGAATCAAAAGAAATTTTCAAAGGAAGTACTGTAATTGGATTTAACATTTGTCATATGTTAAGAAGTTTGACTTGCTTTATTAGTAAAACGCACATCAAACTGAGACATTTATTATCTACAGCTAATCAAAGTTTAACTTTTTAGTTACTTTAACCAAAGTGTGATTAAAGTTATAACACAAATCCCATTATGATTTGATTACCAAAGTACTCGAGATAGAGATCTCGAACTAGTTTTGCTTGATATCATGCTCACTTCACAGGCTGTTGGTAATTTCCGTCAAGAAAAATGTCGGTAATTTTTTACTACCCAAAATCAGACTTTTTCTAGAAGTTTTTAAGTCTTAAAATTTTGTTTAAATATAAATATGATTAAAAAATATCGGTACACATGCATAGAGGAATATTATTTAGGAAATTTTAGAAAAATCGAGTCTTTTGACTATGATGTATGGTATTTATGAAAGAAAATGGGACGGGTTAGAAGTGGTGAGTGGCACATACGTATCTCTATATCCAAAGCCGAAAACTGCAACAATCTCCAACCCTGACCCGTTCATCATTTAGGATCTTAAACACTATCAGTGTGAACAATGTATTTGCAAACTGTTTAATAATGGTCACACTTGTTTATGTAGGTATTTTGTATACATTTATAATAACAAACAATTTAACAAAATTTTATGCAGTTTTTTAGTAGTTGAGTAGAATAAACTGCATAAATGAAGTAAAATAGTACGTTATGTAAGTTTATGAGTTATTCCTCTATTTTCCAACGATTTTAAAATGGAATCTCATTTCGCTCATATATATATGATAATATTTATACAAGTTAGGTATATATCACTTTAATCGTGCCATATTCACTAAAGACCTACATATACTGCATGCACCATCGATATATTTATTGGTGCCAAACCTTATCGGAAACTATTGGTAGTCTCTATAGAGAAAGCACGATGCAACTAGATCCCATTAATGGATATATATCTATATATATAAGCTTAATTCATTCACTTTTTGATGAAAGTAGTGGAATGATAACAACACACAAAGTTTGAACAAACCATAAAGACTTTATTTGTTTGATTTTGTTTCGATTTAATATATTTAAGTCACAATTCTTTTGATTATTATTGCAGCATTAAAGTTAGATAATTTGTTTTGAAATCATTTTATATTTTAGGATAAATTACAAATTTCGTCCCCGTGTTTGGTCAAAAATTGTTGGTTTCATTCATATCTTCACGAATTACGTTTTTCATCCCTGACTTTGGACCTCTGTACACACTTTTGGTCAAAAAGTCAATACTTTTAGACCAAAAGTGTGTACGGAGATCCAAAGTCAGCGATGAAAAGCGTAATTTCATGAAAATAGGATAAAACCTGCAATTTTTGATCAAACACTGGAACGAAATTTGTAATATATTATATATTTTATAATAACAAAAACCAATATTCTGACTTTGTTTCTAACCACCAAAGATATTATATACACACATTAATCTGAGTTTAAGTACACCTTTTGTATAAATTTTTAACAATAGTAAGTTTCTATAATACAGTAACTTACGTTGATCAATCTTGAACTTTCAAAAACCAAGGTGTTTTGTACCATCATATCGTCATATATGCATAATGAGCAATGCTAGATCTACAAACAATTTACAAATAAATTATTAGAAACATATGTGGCATGTGATGTGGATCAATCAACAAAAAAAGAGAAAACCAAGGTGTTTTGTACCATCATATCGTCATATATGCATAACGAGCAATGCTAGATCTACAAACAATTTACAAATAAATTATTACAAACATATGTGGCATGTGATGTGGACCAATCAAAAAAGAAAGAGAAAAAATAACTTGATTTGATTGGTGAGAGATTTGTTTGTAAACATTTGTTTGTAATTTATTTGTCAACCTAGCATTTCTCATGCATAACCCACCCATACTCTAGCACCCATACTGGTAATGTCGAATCACAATTTTTTAGAACTTGATTGACTGGGTGTTCTACGTATTTATTGTATAATATTCCGAACTTAGTTAACAATGTCTCGTAGTTTCGCACCCTCAGGCTTTTTTAAATTTTATGATACTAAAAGTGTACAACTCATTTGCTTATCGTTTACAATATATTACATGACTTAAATAATGTTACGTTTTAATATAATGAAAGGGTGGTAATAGAAAAGAAAAGAAGAAGTGGGGTGTAAGCGTGGGGTAAAAGGAGATAGCGAAAAGCCCTAGAAAATGGAGAATAAGGAAAGCATGCTGGGGAGTGACAGAGACAACACACTGCATATTCTCCTTGCATGAGCACCCATTATTAGTTTACTTCTCTTCTGTGTTTGTTAAAAAGCTATCTCCCTTTTTCAACTCCAACGTATGTATCAATTTTTTCTAATGCATATACACAAAACGGAGTAAAAACGGAGGAGGTTTCCGTTCTCGAGGATCCGGAGTCAGTTTTTTTTTACTCGGATCATAGTCTAATCGGTTTTAATTTGATGGTGGTTGGTTTCAACCATTTCCGTGGCTATCTCCAAGATATTTGATTAATATATAGGATTTAAACGTGAAACTTTCATAAGAAAACATGACCCCTTATTATTAAACAATTTGAAAATAATTCTAATGTATATACAGTTATACACACTCTTATTTTTAAAGTATGGTCATACTATTACTTTTACATTTCAAAAATAGTACTTACTATGTTCCCCAAAAAAGTTTTATTTTATTTTATAATTTAAAAATAAAATAAAATTATGAGGTTTTAAAATATGATTTTTATTCAGGGTATTATTCTACTCCTAAATTATCCTAAATAATCTTAAAATTACTCATGTCAGAGATTGAACTCTGAACTTTTTATAAAAAGAAAAAACTTTTATCAAGTAGGCTAACCACACATTTGTGCGGTTTTAAAAGTATGTAATCCTTACATCAATAACCAATAAATATCAATAAGAGTACATTACAAAAATCACTCATTTAGTCTGTGAATTTTGCACATTTTATCTCTCCCGCGAGTTAATTACAGTAGTCATTCTCAAGGTAGCTATTTGCATTCCAAAATCATCCCCGCGACAATCTGTTAATTTTCTGCCATTAATACCCCTCACGTGTAAATCACATGAGGGCATTTTTGTCATTTTACCAACACACACACATATATATATATATATATATATGTGTGTGTGTGTGTGTGTGTGTATCCCAAATTTGTTTATGTGTTCTCAAATACTTCCCAAATTTCTGCCCGCTACATGTAACAATTCTATTGGTTAAACGCAAACCCATCAATTTTTTCACGCAAGATGAAGCGTGAAGAAATTGATGGTTACAAATTGACTTCCGTACTTTCAAGTGTGAAAATGTTTGATATTTGTTCACAATTTTTAGAGTGAATGTACATTTTGTTTATGCATTTATAAGTGTGAAAAAATTATAAATTTTCATATTTGTTCATACTTTTAAATGTGAATTATTTTTACATATTTTTAAATATGAACAAATTAACAAATTTCTTCATACGTACTTTTTAAAAAGTGTAAAATAATAATAGTGGATAAATGACATTTTTGTTTTAGTTCAATCGTTTTTTATATACCTGGCCCACATATCTATTTGCAGTATATCTCTTTTTATTTCGAATTTTATATTTGCATAATCAGATGATTTTTGCATGAACTTTAAAAAATTGGAAATTATAATCATGTTGTCGCACAAGTGTTGTTCATGAACTACTCGAAAAATTTTAGTATTGGCGAAATCGCCAACTCATGTGGACGACTAGTCTAAAGTATTAAGGGTTAAGGCTTTAATCATTATGATGTCCCTTTTATAACACTATGCATATCGAAAGGAATGGCCTCACTTTTCAATTTGAAAACTTGAGAGACGTTATATGTAAAATAAACTTTAGTAATGTATGACACACGTACAATTAGCAGTTTACTGGATTTTAGATTTGTGTATAAACACGAGTAGATGAAAATAACTATATTCATTATTTTAAATGGTTTTATGTAATAATCACTAGATAGTCTAGTGGCAAGGAGACTTGTTTACTCACAAAATTAATGTCTCAGGTTTGATTCCTACCCTAAGCATATTTGAGGGTGACCACAGGTATTTATTTTCAGCTTATGATGTGTCTGTGTGAGTTTTTCTCTTTAGATCTCTGAGTGATAGTGGTTTCTCATTGATGAGTTCATATTGGGGATCTATTCTGCGAGAGAGCTCTCTAGCACGGACCCGGTTAAAACAACGTATGCTTGACCTCCCGTCATTCACGAGTAATTCACACCTTTCAAAAAATTGGTTTTTATGTATAATGACATTTCCGGTCTATAAAGTTATTAAAAAGGTAAGTTAACATATAATCATCTTAAATTAATCTTGTATACATATGAATAAAGAAAATTTAATATGGGCATAGCAGTTTTAAAATCTTGTATATATTTAAGTTTTGAAACTTTTTTAAAATTCTTTTTGTGTTAGACTTTATTTCAAAACTTAATTTTGTTTTGAACGTACGCTGTGCTTCGATTAATTTTTAAAACTTATGAAAGAAAAAATAGTTATTGGAAAAATATGTAAGGAAAAATATTTTTAATGACATAAGCGTAATTCTAAAAATTCCTAACACTATTTCAATGCAATTATATTGACAACCTTCTCTTACTATATAGTAAGATACCCAATATATAAATAATATATAGCAACTATTTTTAATATACGTACGATATACGGATTGATTATCTATTTTATTACCTAAAAAATTAAATTTAAATATAATAGAATATATATATATAATTCTGAATATATAAAATAAAGATATGTAACATTCAATATGTTTAGTTATGTTGGTTTAATGTATTGGTATTGGATTTTCCTTTAATTATATGTTATTATTATTATTATTATTATTATTATTATTATTATTATTATTATTATTATTATAAGACTGTCAGTACTCAATCCAATTCGAAATCCGAACTGAAATCGACTCGAAAAAAACCGGGTTAGGGTTGTGAAATCTTGACCCGCCAACCTGATTTTTTTGTGGTCGGGTTAACCCTTTGGGTTAACAGGACGACCCGCTGACAAAAAAATATTTTAAATTTATATAACTTTTTTTAATAAGTCCCCACAAACTCATTTGACCCGCCAACCAACAACCCATTTGACATGAAATCAACCTAACAATCCACCAATCGACAACCCATACGACCTGTTTGACCCGATATCAACCCACCAACCTATTTGACCCGTTACCCAGAAACTCGACCCACCAACCCGATTTTTTTTAGGTTGGTGGGTTGGGTTCGGATTGACAAGTTTGGGTTAAGATTTTCAACCCGATTTTGATATCAGGTCGGGTTCGAGTTAGGCATTTTTTACCCGTCAGCCCAAACTCGTTGAAACCCCTAATTATATGTTCAATTTTGATAATATTAGCAAATAAAAAACTATAGTAACTTCAAATATTTCAGACGTAAGATGCCTAGTGTTAACTTATTTAAAGGGGTTGTTTGCAAACACAATATATGACAACTAAATGATCGTACGTGTATTTTAAAATCAAACAATAAATTGGATATTTACTGTTTGATTAATATAAAAATATTATTGGAAAAAGATAACTCTTGTTTTAATTTTTTGTTGATTGAATGAATAATTATCTAAAGTGTTGCTAAACAAGTAAAAAGTAAGTTAAACAGTTAAACTCTCTATATTGATCAAACCTAAACGGCTAATTAACCAGTCTATCATCACTTTGCAACTACAAATTTACATGTACAATGCAAAAATATAAGCCTCTTTTACAATTTTGCTACCGAGTGTTAGTATAAACTAGCCTCAAAGATTATTTTTTCATATAACATAGAAAACTTAATTTGTTCAATTAATAAAAAAAAATATGTTATTACAAAAGTTTATACTAGGGAATGAAAATGAAAATCAATAATAAGCTAGTTACTTCTTTTTGTAGATTAACCCTACAATAAATCATCTTATATATTGTTTGACGTTGGCATAGAGTTTCCGTTGAGATATCAATCAACGCAACATTTAGTGATGATGATTTTTGGTTTGATAATAATTCCATTTCATAAAAAGAAAAAAGAAAAAACTTTCCAACGTTTCAAGGGTGCCTTTTGTCCCTTTCTAAATTCAGTCAAAAGAGCATTTTGGTGTTATAATTCCGACAATAAATCTTTAAACTTTCCCCCACACTTCTTCTTTTGTGTTTTCTGCCCTTCCTCCTTTCAACTATTCGCTTTGTTCAAACACAAAGTCCAAATGGTCCAATTTTGCAATTATATCATATCTTCCCATTTGACTCCTTTACTTACTTGTAGTACGTTTTAAGTCATCGCACTATATATTTATACACGAAACTACTCAAACCCTAACTCTCAAATCATACATTTCCTTCTCTCCCCCACCCTTCATTTATTCTTGTTCATTATCATCATCCACATTGATCTTCAAAGTCCCTAATCATTATACTTTGGTATGTTTCGCGTAGGTTATTTCACTTTCTAGTGTTTGTTATGTGTCCATCTTCCTACACTCCATTCTTATATTACAAATTCGGTATTATAATTATTATTTTTTTTTTTGTAACTGGCAGATTACTTATTTTCGTTAAGAAGGAAATTATATCGACATTGATTTTGTTCGGGTTTTAGATAAACCAGTTTCTTGAAACTCAATGACACTTTAATAAAAATTTAACCACCACTTTGGCCTCTATACATAGGCCTAGGGACGGTCACATACATAGGGCTCACTTATAATTAGGTCCACACTCGATAGTATGTACTTCCAATATTCCTTTGTGGAATTGACTTGTGGTCTAGTACTACCAACAATTTAAGTAACTAACATGATGTGCACAATACTACTTTTTCTACAAAACTTCACAATTGTTTAGTAGTTAAGTACCGACATGCATGTGTATATATGTATTACTTGTATTTTATATATAGTTTCATGTTTGCTGCCAGCAAAAAGTTTGTTGGAGAAATTTCTAAAGGCTAGAGTGCACAATACTAGCTAGTATTTAATTTCCATTTTGAGATATTTCATAGAAAGTTTTTTACTTTACAAACTGAAATAGTAATCTAATTAATAATCCTTATTCATATGATTTATTTTATAGGCATATTTCATTAAATCAACCCAACAATTATAAATTAGTGTCACCCTAAATTAAACACCCATGACTTTTTGTGGAAATTTAATTAAATTCTTAGGTTGGAGGTAACTTAATTTTATTTTAAGGACGTTTCGTGGTTTACATTGATCGACCACTTAATAATGCACACTTCAATTATCCTTTTTGTACATAGTAAATCATGTAATGTATGTCTCACAATCATTGGAGTTTGTGTGTGCCTTTGATGACTTTTACTTTAGCATTATCGAGTAGTGAATAAATGAAGCTCGAGATCCAATGATTTATAAGTTTAACATGGTTTTTTCTTTATGTTGACAGAAAGTGAGTGATCAAAACTGTTGTGGAGTCCCATCTTGCTTTTTCACCGAGATTAAAGACTTCGATCCAATTCCACTTTGTTCCCAATTCTAATGGAGAAAAGAAGTTTAAGAATCGCACATGAATTATGCTTCATGTTCTTGTTTTTATTCTTGTCATGCAGTAGTATTTGTGATGGCTTTAAAGATATGAGTGAGCATGAACTCCTTTTATCTCTTAAAGCTTCCATTCATGATCCTTTGTCCTTCCTCTCTAACTGGAAGAACACTTCTTTCTGCAAGTGGAACGGTGTTTCATGCAATTCCAATTCCACCCATGTCACCGGAATCGATCTTTCTGGAAAGAATTTATCAGGGAGAATCTCGGAATCTTTATTCGAGTTCTTTAACATTGAAACAATCGATCTTTCAAATAACCAGCTCTCCGGTGACATACCGAAAAATGTCTTCTCTTGTTCTTCCCTGGTTCATCTCAACCTAAGCAACAACAATCTAACAGGTTGGATTCCTAAAGGTTGGATTCCAAAGCTAGAGAAGTTAGATTTGTCAAATAACTTCCTTTCGGGAGTAATTCCGGAGGGAATTGGATTCTTTTCAGGGCTACATTATCTTGATCTTGGTGGAAATGCTTTGGTTGGACATATTCCAAAGTCTATCTCAAATCTAACAAGGTTACAAGATTTGACTTTGGCATCAAACCAACTAGTAGGTGAATTACCCTTGGAATTAGGGTTTATGAAAAGCTTGCAATTTATCTACTTGGGTTACAACAACCTTTCCGGTGGAATCCCAAAAGAACTCGGTGAGTTAACTCTCTTGAATCACCTCAATCTTGCTTTTAACAATCTCACGGGTGAAATCCCATCTTCACTTGGTAATCTCACCGAACTTAACTACCTTTTCTTGTACTTCAACAAGCTTACTGGTCCAATTCCTAAATCAATCTTTAACCTCAAGAAATTAGTATCTCTTGATGTAAGTGATAATCTTTTATCCGGAGAAATACCGGAACTTGTTTCCAACTTTCGAGCTCTTGAAGTATTCCACTTGTTCTCGAATAATTTTTCGGGGAAAATACCAAAATCCTTGGCTTCTTTACCTCATCTCCAAGTTCTTCAACTATGGTCCAATAAGTTTTCTGGTGAGATTCCATATGATCTTGGAAAGTACAATAACCTCACGATACTTGATCTTTCTACCAACAACCTCACCGGAAAAATACCCGCATCTCTTTGTAATTCGGGCCATCTTCATAAACTCATCCTTTTTTCCAATTTCCTTGAAGGGGATATTCCTAAAAGTTTGAGCCATTGTAAGAGCTTAGAAAGGGTCCGTCTTCAAAATAATAGATTATCCGGTGAGCTCCCCCCCGATTTCACTCAGCTACCACTTGTTTACTTTCTTGATTTGTCTTCAAACAATCTTTCCGGGAACGTAAACAATTGGACATGGAATATGCCAAAGCTTCAAATGTTGAGTTTAGCAAGAAATGGTTTCTTTGGAGAAGTGCCTAATTTGTTTGCTAGCAATAAACTAGAGAAGTTAGACTTATCGGGAAATGATTTCTCCGGTTCCATCCCTTCGAGAATTGGGAAATTCTCGGAGTTGATGGAACTGAAAATAAGTCATAATAGGGTTTCAGGAAAAATCCCCAATGAATTATCTTTATGCAAGAAGATAGTTAACATCAACCTAAGCTACAATCTTCTCACTGGTGGAATCCCCGAAACCCTATCAACATTGCCGGTTTTAGGAAATCTTGATTTGTCAAGCAACCAACTTTCTGGTGAAATCTCGAAAACCCTTGGGACCGTGGAGTCACTTATTCAAGTGAACCTATCTCATAATCATTTCCATGGAATTGTACCTTCCACAGGAGTATTCCTGGCTATTAATTCGACAGCAGTCACTGGCAACAACCTATGTGGGGGTGCATCAATAACCCATTTACCACCATGTAAGGAAATTAAAAACTTCAATTGGTGGTTTTTACGGACGGCTTTGGCCGCAATCATAGTTGTTGTCATCTCTATTGTGGTCTTATTATATATCAAAAGAAGAAAAGAATTTGTTCATGAAGTGAAAATGAAAGTGGAAAGCAAATTAGATGGAGGTCACGAATGGGAGTTACTATTTTTCGATCATAAAGCTTCAAAACTCTTGGCAATCGACGAGATTTTACATGTTTTGAGAGAACACAAAAATGTGGTAGCAACGAAAAACATGCAATATTTTGTGAAGGAGTTCAATGAGATCAATATCAAGAGTGATCACATTATCGAACTCAAGGAGATTGGAAAGGTTCGACATCCAAACATAGTAAAACTAATAGCAATCTGCAAGTCGGATAAAGGACGATTGGTCTTAGTTCATGAACGTGTTCAAGGCAAGAAATTGAGTGAAGTTATTCAAGCGTTAAGTTGGGAAAGCCGATTGAAGGTTGCTGTCGGGATCGCGAAAGCTCTAAATCACTTGCATGGGTGTTGCTCACCGGCGCATTTTATTATGGGCAATATTTCACCCGAAAGTGTTTTGGTGGTTGACGGAAAAGATGAGGCTTGCCTAAAAATGAATCCTCCGGGGATGATTTTGCCAAATATCACCAAGTGTTTGGTTTCATCACCATATGTCTCACCAGGTAAAATTCACAAACTTAATTAATATTATCTTAGTGTAAATAACGACACTTATATTTAAAATTTTGTAATCATTATCATAATTTGAATAAATAATCCTAGATTTGAAAATAGTTTTGTCCATTATTGTCACTATTATACTAAATTGATGATATGTTTATAAATGAGAACTATATGCTAGTAAAAAACTTCTAATTAGACCATGATTTCAATATGTTATGTTGCATATAAAAAGGCATTTTGAGTATTTCTATAAAATCATTATCTTATTAAAACTTTAGCAATAACCCATGCACACATGAATTGAACAGGGTAGACAATGTCCCAACAAAACATCATGAAATATATGCCTTTTTTACTTTTACAACTGTGCACAATCATAGTTAAAAAGAGATTTTGTCGTTCTTATGACAGTTCAAAAAAAAAAAAAAAAAAAGATTTTGTCTTTTACTCCCTCTTCTTCTTTTCAAAAAGAACTTGAAAGGATAAACCGGCTACCCAATGATCCACGTTTGGAGTGGTGCACTCAAGTTTTATTCACAAGGTAGAAGTTTAATTTTTGGTTTGATTTTTGTGAGGTTTTTTTGGAATGGAGTCGCATGATGGGTTTGAACTACCCGACGCTGTCGGCATTTACGGGCGTATGGGATGCCTTTCGCCAATGGTCCTGGGTAGCCGGACTTTAATCGTTAGCCATTAAAAAAAGGGCAAAAGAAATAATTTTTTGAGAAAATCTTGTAATAAATTAATTAACTTCACTAATTATATATTTTCCAAATGAATAAATAAACTTAATTGCAAGACTATAAATTAGAAATAAATTATTTTTTCACTAAAAGAAATGTTATATTGCAACAGGGAACGGTTTAGTTAACGGTAATTCACATTATTGCAGAGACAAAAGAGACCAAAGAGATAACCGAGAGCAGTGACATGTATGGATTTGGCCTCATCCTCATTGAACTACTAACAGGTAAAAACCCCGTCGACGCAGAGGTAATTGGTTTGCATGAAAACCTTGTCGAGTGGGCACGATACTGCTACTCCGATTGCCATCTCGAGACATGGGTTGATCCATTACTTAAGGTGCACGCATTGAAGAAACCTAATCATATTGTCGAGGTCATGAATATTGCCTTACAGTGCACTGCTCGCGATCCGGCTGCTAGACCATATGCAGGGGATGTAGCTAAAGTTCTAGAGTCTATTACAAGGTCAAGTAACTTATGTTACTAATTAGGTATTAATCAGGTTTTTGGATTTTTTTTCTATGATGTTGTTATTTTACTCTTGCTTTTTCTTCCCTTTTAGCCTAAGGTTTTTATATGAGTGGTACGTAGTGAAGTGGATGTTTTATGTTGGATATTGTTTTTCATATTCACTGATGAGTGTAGTTAACTAGTTATGAATGTAGATATGATGAAGACATGTCAAATATTTCCTCGAAATAATCTATACTACCTTATAATGCATTTGAAGGGTGTCTTAATTTTTAAAAAAGTTTAAACATTTCCTTATTTATCATATCATTTAATATTTATATTTATATTATTTATATATTTGTATTATTTATATATTAATTGATTATATATTATTTTTATATTAATTTACATAATCAATTTTAAATATTCTAACAATAATAACAAACAAATTTTTTTTATATACCCGTGTGTTATGTAGTGTAGAACCGGCAGTCGGCGAAGCCGGCGGCCGGCCACCATCACCTTTTGATGCTTGTACTGAATGAAGTTTACGAATTTCATATACTATAACTTAAATTTTTTGTAAAATCATTCACCACCGCGCATCGCGCGGGTACATTCCTAGTGAAATAATATCAGGGAATGTATTATCAACTTGTGAATGTGAATGCATGTATAGTTGTTAATGTAGATATGATGAAGAACATAAATAAAACGAGTTGCGAAACATTTCAGATAATTAAACATCATATATTGCAAGCATTAAACCTTTTGATAAACTATTGAAGTTAATAAAAAATGGTTTTGATAATGACAGTTCGATGGTTTGTCAGTATGGTATTATTACATGTTTTGATAATCACTTGTGTTCAATTTTAATTCACCCACTTTAAATGCTTTAAAATGCTTGCTTTATAGTTTACACAGGTCTAAAAATTCGGATAACATGTTTTCAAAAATAATTTTCCATATGCTTGCTAAATTTTTTTCCAATCTAACTTAGGTCCATGGACCTATGTTAGGTCCATATATAGAACCGCCTCTGTATTTTAGTTATGATGATCATAGTACTAAAAGGTTCGTTAGACAACTTCTAATCGTGACGTACATCAATTCTTATCAGTTTTGTCCAATCAACTTCACCTCATCATTTTTAAACTGATTTTCAAACTGACACACCACTACCAAAAATACCTCATCACTTCCTCATCAATTTATTTTTTATTAACTTTTTATACATACAAATAATACAAATATCACACAATTAAATAACACAAATATATAAAAGAAGGGACCCACTCGCTCGTCTTTGCTTATGGTGAGACTCTGCCTATGTCGTTGGTTGGGTGACGCTGCCTATGGCGTCGGTTGAGTGATGGCAAAGCAATGAGCAAGTCGACGAACCATTGGGAGCGCTCTTAGTATAATATTATTAATTACTTGCTAAAAAAATATACTTTAGCCTTTAATTATTAAGCATCTAAATTTCTAACAATATTTTATAACAGAGATTTGCTAATGACAACCACTTAACGGTTGTCAATAAGAATAAACAATCGTAATAATTATACTTAAACTTTCCTTTTATATGAAAAACTTGAATGAATACATGTTATTTAAAAGTAAAGTTTGATTGTATTAAATACACAAATCAAGTGTATTAATTGAAATCTTCTATTTAAATGAAAGGGTAAATTACATTTTTCGTCCCTGAACTTGGCCCGTTTTGTAATTTCAGGACCTAAACTCAAAAAATTACAATTTTAGTCCTAAAGTTGGCTTTTTTTCCAATTGCAGTCCACACCCTAACTCTGTTAGGTAATCCGCCGTTAACCTCCCCACGTGAGATACACGTGGGGGTATTTTCGTCTTTTACCATCTTCTTCCCAATCTAAACACACCCATCATCATCATCATGAAGATCTCAGCCACTACCATCATCATCCAACACACTTGCCCTTTCTACAAATACTTAACCACATCAAATAAGCCACGTAACTCCCGGATCATATCACCATTCTAAACTTTATTAACACTAAATACTCCTATCAGACATCTATATATATATCAAATCAAATATCCAAACAAAAAATATAATATTCATAATAATATCAACAAATCGATAAAAACTAAAATACAAATGACTCTCTTTGATCATATCGAGAAGGCGGATAATATTGGGATGATTGATATTTTTTAAAATATCAATCTCAGACATCAAACTCTCTTCTAATTTCTTATTATTCATTTTTCCGATAAGTATTTCCTTAATAGCAACTTACAGCAAAGCTCATCATCGTCTTCCTCGATCGGAACAACGTTTAAATCAAACGAAATCATCGTTTTTCGATTCGATGAT
>JAOXNX010000035.1:22674278-22699605 GCA_028566075.1 Solidago caesia | reverse complement strand
ATTTATTTTTTCAATCCAATGATCAAATCGAGTTCAACAGCTTCTGTCTTTGGACGAGTCTGCATTCAAGAAACATATATAGGATGAAGAATCCGATAGTTCCACGGTCTACACATACCTGCGTACAACAACCCGATGCAATTTTTGACTCCGTTGTGAGCCAAAAAAGGCTAAAATTTGACAGAAAGATAAATATACTAGGAACATAATCTGTCTCTCCCTCTCTAAAACATAAACAAAGTTTCACAATCCAAAACAAATGTGGGGTTGCATTTATACATATTGTGTATTACCTTAACGAGTGATGATCCGTACACCACCTTAACGAGTCACCTTAACAAGTCGTATAGATAGAAGCTTTTGATGTAGACCTAGAACGATATAAGTGGTGACCATGACATAATAGACGAGTAGTTTTGCATAACAGTACTGTTGGAACACAAGTACTTATGTTGTTATGGGTCTTGGAGATACAGGGTGGAAACTCATTTAGGCATGACCGGTTATTTGAATAAGGAATTATCGGCCTGACCTGCATTCTATCTTCACTTGAGAAAATGCAGAAACTGTTGTCGTTTATTGAATCTGACTTATTGTAATAAGTCGCTATTCTATCTTGATTAAGGGTAACTAAATACTCCTTAATACTGGATCAAGGTATTTGTAAAAGCTTCAAAATACTTGAATAGGGATATATTTTCTTTTTTACACAAGGATCAATCACGCAATGCAAAACTAGAAAGTGAAGCAAGGTGAAAATGGATAACATCTCGCCTGGAGGTTGTTGAATAAGTAAACGGAGTTATGTCAAGGAAGGCATACAGAGCCTCAAAATACTGCGTTTATTAGAAATGTTGCAAATGACAACAGTCTACTTGTCGAATGGATCTTTACCGACTCATACACTAAAGAAGTCAAGAATATCATACAAGATGAAAAAAAAAAAAAAAAAAAAACATTGTGAAGATAGATGTTGGGATGGCAACATTACATACTAAGAGATGGCAGAAAGTCCTCAGTTTGGATCAACAAGTGGAAAAGTACAAGTTCTTGTGCGGAAATCGAATGTATGATAAGTCACAATGCAGTGGTCGAATGATCTTTTTGGCGCTACATTTTAACAGATATAAATTTCCCAGACAGATAAACAAAGTATATCTGGGAAGTCCCGAGTAGTTCCCACCATGACTCGTGGGTAGTACCGAGTATTATAACTAGTAAACTACCTTTCAGAGGTGTTTGTTTCCTTAAAAAAAAAATAGCATGGGTAAGTCTAATTTGATTACATATATATTTTCTTGTTGCAGACAAGGTTACAACTTGCTTTCTTCACTTCTTTTTAGCAACGAGTAGGCGTCCAGAATGGTGGCCAAGTCACGACCATGAAAAATAATCCAATGCGCTACTCAAGTAACAACTTATTCGCACCAACTCAATTCATCATGAATGTTGTACAGAATCAAGTCCTGGACAAAGAAATAAGGTTTTTTTGGTCAGTTTATGATCAAAATATAACTTTTAACACTAGGAAAAAATTCCAAACACCACCAACTAACGCTTACACAACCAATCACCAAGAAGACGAAAAAAAGAACTATAGATGACAGGCATGGGTGATAAATCATTTACCGGAAAATGACCCAAATAAAGAATAACACAATTATCCAGTTTGAGGGAAAATGAAAAGAATCAAGTATGTCAGAATAGCATTTTTCATTTTATAAGTATCCAAAAACAAAGAATACTGACAAATCACTCTATGCAATTGCCAATCAAATTTCCTGGTGCAGAAATGTAGATCACAACAAAATGTGCTAGTAATACGTTTTCCATCCGAATCTTAATTGAGACTTTCAAATTCCACCAAAAAAACACTAACGATACATTCTAAGTCCTGTTATCTGATCATTCTTTAACAGAGAACGTTAACTAAGTACAAGAGTGAAAGAGTAAAAGAGTGAAATAGTATACAGGGTAGGTCATAGACATGCTTTGTAGGGAGGTAAATAAATCCAAATGAATTAACAATCCAACATGATCAGTTTAGTAAATGAATATAAGTCTAAGATTGAGTACATATAAAACGTAATTTACAAAAAATCCTATTGGTTAACACATCCATATTACTTGTATACGGATTGATTTTAGAGAAAGCGTTACAGAAGACCCAAACCTATTAGTGAGCCTGAAATGCTAATCCCACATTGACCAAACAATGCCGAAAGCATATGAGAGTTTATAAGATCATGAAGGAGAGAGACCTTAAGGGCTGACATATTGAACAAGTAGGTGTTAAAAGAGGTCTGTATATAAATGGCAAAATGGTCAGGTCAGGCGGGTTGGGTAACGGGGCAAAATGTATTCAGGACAAAACACTTAATGGGTCAAAATTGTAATGTGTGTACTCAACCGATTTAAAAGTAAACGAGTCAAAATTCTCACCTCCTGTGCACTCAAGAAATGTCAGTAATAACTATAAATCGCCCAAAAACTCCAGCATGAATAAATAAATTTACCTGTAATAGCAGCGGGATCAAGTTCCCAACAGCCTCTCAAGCAGCCATCTTTCTCCTCTGTAAAGAGAAAAGCATGAATCTGATAAGAGAATCTGTTCAACTCTATCCGAGGTATCACCAGTATCTTCTCTGTTGATCTCTTTCTCTTTAGGGACTTGAAAACCATCTTATAGCCAGGAACACACGTCAGCAACGATACTTTTATACTACTTTCATCACTTTCTACAACTTCCACAATGTCACACTCACCAACTTTCAAGTCAGAAGATCTATACAAAGCCCAAATTTGTTTTTCACTTGGATAGATACTAAATATGTCCTTAGCTTTAGCTTCAGCTTTTACAATATGGGAGAAGGACTCCAATGGAAGCATTTTCGTTTTACCAGCGGACACTTTAAATAAACCACATGCATTGTGTCGAATACTGTAGTTAGATGGGATGTTGCATACTTTAAGTAGTGATACGTACAGTGTAAAAGGGTCAGATTCAATCTGTTTAATTTGTGCATAGGATTGGCGAATTCCATTATTCTTTTCCCAAAACGCCCATACTTGACCCACTTTAAACTTCCAGAGCTGCTTGTCGGAGCTGAAGTCATGACAAATTTTTTTTGGATCTCTACATGCTGGAGATAGTGGAGAAATCCTGGGGCTTTTCTTAAACCTTTTGGAGATTGTGTCTATATCACCATCGGACTGGTCGCCGGTTAATCCTCTCGTTGATCGCCTTAGACCAAGCATCTCATTGTGAAGACCATTCAAACGCTTCTTCGGAGTGTATGACAAACTAGCAGTGGGTTTAACTGTTTCGTCAGGAGATTGAGAACTTTGACCATTAGGTACCTTATCTTTAACACCATTCGACCGATCTCCTCCCTTTAATCCTCTTGGTGATCGGCGAAGATTAAGCATCTTGCTATCAAGACCATTCATATGCTTCTTTCGAGTGTTTGATAAATGAGTAGCAGGTATGACTTTTTCTACATGAGATTGAGAAGTTTGACCCGTAGCATTCTTAGGCTTGATCGTCACCTTGTTAGAATAATAATAATCTTCAAGTGGTAGAGAAGCCATATCTAGCTCAAAGGATCCAGAAGGTACACCCGCTCTTTCAGTTCCTGTCAGTTTTACTGACTTGATACGATGAGAAAATCTAAGCCGTTCTTTGAACGGGATTGTATGTTTAGCAAGTCTGGCCCGGATTGTTCTCTGAAACACACTTACAAACCCTTTCACTTTCAATAAGAACGCTACAGATATACCATCATCTTGTACAGAAAGAATCTCCACAATATCAAATTTGTAACTCTTGTGATGTTCTGGGTCCAAGCTCCACTTAATATCCCAGTCCTTAAAAAGGGCCCAAATTTCACCTTCTTGGGGATGAATGACATATGAAAATCTACGACTCCATTTCTCATATGTCATCTGATGAGAAAACATGAGGCTGTCTTTTGTTTCCTCTGTTTCCCCATGCACAAACTTCCCAGAGGCAACTGGTAAACCTTCTTCTGCCCATTTAATCTCAGCATCGCTTTCAAGATCAGGCTCCAACCAAGTGAACCGCAGCCTAAACTCAGATTTATAAATTCTCCTAATCAGCGCATAGAATCTTGGCATGCTGTCAAGAGAATCATAACACGCCCAGATTTGATCAACAGCAAAACAATGTGCCTCTTTATCCTTGTCAAAATTACTAAATTCTGAATCCGGACAATCTACTATCTCTGGGGTTGAATTGCCCGAATGGTCAAGTGGCACAGCTTCGGCTCCCTTCAGTATATGTTCACATGCTTTTTGTTTCTTCACTTCCTTATCCACATTAGATGGGTTACAAGATTTATCATCACATGCAGGGACTTCTTCCATTTTCCTCAACCTTGATCTTTTTTGCGGAATCATATCATCACTGCCACCTTCCCGGCATGAAACTTGTTGCTTTTGTCGAGCAGATCTTCTGCATTCAACACTATCATCAGCAGGACCACCACTAACTCCCTGAAATGCTGTTTCTTCTTCATCGGAATTACTTTCACTAGATTCTACTACCATCTTTCTACTTTTTTTGTTCATTCCTTTGGAGGTTCCTGTTTCCAAAGAATTCTGTGTATTGACATGTGCCATTGTGACCCTTTCCTGATTCATGCCGGTTCTTGAACTACCACCAACTCCAGTGTTATCAGTTTTCTGATGTGCAATATGAGAAGCTTCCTTTTGTATATTGACTTTGACCTTTTCCTGGCCTCCAACATCTTTCTGTTGAAAAACAGGTGGCTGAGCCCCGTTGGTACCCAGATTTACATTTTGCTTCTTTTCGTGTGGAAAATGGGTTCCTGCGGCTGCCCCCTGTACACCTATGTCATGAGCATTGAAGAGTCTCGAGCACTGCTGACACCGCAACGCTTTGTTTACATATTCTCTGAAATACTCATATTTTATGTTACAGAAAGGACAAAATGTCCAGAATGATGACCGAACACTTGCATTTGATGTTGACTGTTTGTAATGATGATTCATCCCATTGAACTGAGAGCTTGGGACACTTTTGAAATTGTTCTGAACCGTATAAGAGCTTTGATTTCCTTGACGATGTTGAAGCTTGATAACAAAGGCTCTGGCAGAATCTCTACACTTCATGTCATATACAGACCGCTTTCCTTTATCCGATAGTACCATATTTGCTTCAGCAATAAGTTTAAAAGCAGCTTCAGCACCTGGGAAGTTGTTCTTATCGGGGTGAAGAAGAAGTGCAAGTTTTCGGTACTGCTTCCTGATGGTTGCTTCATCAGCTAGACTCTCAACTTGAAGGATTCCATATAGATCCTTTTCAACACCATATAGCTTTTGCTGAGCTGAGCAATGGATATCACAAACTGTAATTAGTTGAGAAATGTTATCTAGTTCACACCACAGTTGTTTGGCCTTCATTGCAATCTTCCGAGCCCCTTCAAAATCATTTGTCGCCATCTTCTGCTCAGCAAGTATCTTGGCCCGATGAGCCTCATCTTTGTTGCACTCCATTGCCACAATGATTTAAAAATGCAAAACTACTCAGATGATCTCATTCATAACAAAAACCAAAACGTCTCCTTCGGTTTCACTAAGTTATTCAACGAATTAAGAAGAGAACGACAAGATCACAAGGTTCACCCTTCTCCCTATAGTTCACTTCAAATCCCAATCTAGAACCACAAAAAGGAAGTGGGAAGTCAGTACAAATTTCTGCTTTTATTTATAATATAGTCTAACAAACAAACAACTGAAAGTCTTATATCACTCCAGTGTAGAACGAATTATCACACTATCCGCAATATAAACCAACCCCTCAGTAAGTAGGAATTAGCTTGTCTACAACTTTAACTTACAATCTGAAGCATTATGCTAAGAGTTCCCATATCCAGGATTATTAGAAAGCAGTATACAATTCAAAATTATGAATAATAATGTAAACAAGATTTATACATATGTTGCACGTCCCATCTTACTATGCAATGTGCGACTTTCCCAATTACAACGCTTTCATTTCCCAGAACCATGATTAGTCGCATGTTACTTACAAAGAGAGTGCATTAGAGTACAATTATAACATGAATACGAACCCAATCCTACAACACATAGTATTCACTTATAACTAGTCAATGTCAACTATAAATATGTAATAAACGTATAGCCTGGTTTTCATCACAACTCACATGATTCAATCAAATACTTTTGCTAGAGAACTAAACGAAAACATGGATATATACACAAATGTAGCCAGTCACCTGCATCTAAACCCACATCATCCCCAATTATAACTTCTCAAGCATATAAAGTGTTTAAAACTTTTATGTATTGACACCCATCAATGACTAAACCACCTCGACAATGCCTTCTACTAAACAAATGTAACCCCAACGTTATCCCGTATAAGCTTGTTTTTCAATCCTATTTGTCATCATGTGGCGAAATATCCAAGTGAACAACTCTCGGTTATTTTTTCTTTGTGACCTCGTTTAACTTGCTATTGCTAATAGAATTTAACTTATGGCATACAATGGTTATTTCTAATCACCCCAGAGTCGGAAAGCAAGTCGGCACTCCATCCCCATGTCTCATACCAAAATCTAAAAACCCTACTTCTTCTAATCTCAATTACGAAAAGCATATTTTGTGGTGTATTTGATATATTCCTGGGTGAGGCTAGCTTCGGCACCTTGTCTTGGGAAGAATAAAAAATTTCATGTGACAATAATTTGTCTAAAACGAGAGGCTAAACGAGAAGTTTCTTAAAATGAGAAGAATAAAAAAATTTATTAAGCAAGTGATGTAGCTTAAGTTATAATGCACCTTAGTCAACACTTCGCATTAAAATAATAAAAATAAGGTTTTAATTAGCACGAGGTGCATTCAGGTGGATGACCCAACTTTCGACGAAGGGTTTGGAAGGGGTACGTACGGGGTCTAGGGCATGCCATGGATGCGTTTTAAAAAATTTCCTATACATCTCATTTTAGGAAACTTCTCATTTGAACTCACATCTTGATATATATAATTTTGGGGATAACATATATGCTTCTACCTCCCTATAATTATATATATATATATATAGGGATAGATATAGATATAGGGATAGATATAGATATATATATAGATAGATAGAATCAGGTGAATTGTGAATAAAAGAAGAAGTAATGAGAGGAGATAAAAAGTAGAGGGAGGGAACTTACACAGCAGCAAAGTGGGAGGGAGAATTCAGTAGAGACGACGGAATAAGGAGCGAAGGGAGGAAGAAGAATATAATTTAAATTAATGTAATATAATACTCTGTAATAAATAATAAATAAATGCAAATGTTTTTTTTTTCTAAGAATTTCTTTGGGAACTCAAAACTCGAAATATTTTCGTTTTTCCCTCCAAATTGGCTTTTTTGGGCTTCTCAATCTCTAATCTCTATCTCTATTCTCCGATCTCTAATCTCTAATCTCTAATCTCTAATAAAAAATAAAATAATTTCTTAAATCTAATGAATGAGTTTAAACCGTTAGATAAGTTTTAATATTGATTTTGAGTGTAAAAATTTGATGATTACAAAATTTTTAATAAAATGTCTCACTGAGTTTAGTTTATGATTTTGGGTTTAAAAATATAATGTTCACAAAGTATTTGATGAAATGTCTCAATGAGATTATTTTGTGATTCCAATGTGAAAATACACGTGGGTATTTAATAATGTTCTTATTGTTGTTAAGCTCTCGTAAGTTGTAAAATTTGTAATATGAACATTGTCTAAACTTGTAAGGGGAGGAGTCATATGGTTGAAAATCTAAACTCTTTCAAATCCCACCAATGGGATTCTACCTACTCATTTCAATCATTCAGCTCTCCCAACTAATTTCAATGACGCCCATAAGATTCCAGCCTTCCCAAATTTTTTATTTTCCCCCCCTAAACTATTAAACAAAAAAATTTATAACTAAAACACATAACATTTCATTAATAAAAATATAAGTTCATTACATAATAATTAAAATAAAAGTACAAGAAAATCCATTAGGGTGGAAGGAGTACTCCCAAAACCACCATAACTCACCAAATTCATTATCCAATAAAAACCCACCACCTCATTTCACCCCAAACTTTACCAAAATACTAGCGCTACTTTCACCGATCTTCCCCAAACTTTCCCAATTTCCACCTCATCATTTATTTCCCATTTATTTTTAATACCCCATTTATTTTTAATACCCTTAAAAATGATTACCACTATATATTAAATTACAAAAAAAAACAAAAAAACCCATGTCACTATTACCACTATATATTAAATTAAAAAAAAAACAAAAAAAGGGAACTTTGTCGTCTCTTTCAATCACTGCAAACAATATATATATATATAAACATGCAAACTTGAACGTTGCCTATTAAAAAAATAACGAAAAGTACGAATGGTCCCTCAAAATGGTTCGGTGTTGCAGGCCGAAAAACTCATCAAATTACTCGGCACCGACACCCGGCGATCGGCGCCCAGCTCGTCCACGCGAGTACTCCCTCCGGCCTTATAGGTGTTTTAACTTTTAAGTGTATATTTACTATATTAGAATTGGCAGTTTTGAATATAACAGACACATGAAGAATTTTCGTTAAAGCACCCTTAAACCCCCCACCACTTTTATTTTCCACGTGTAACACTCAGGGTAAGCAAAACCCGAATTGAAAAACCGAAAACAGAAAAAACCAAAGAAAATCGAACCATCAAAATTAAAAACCAAACCAAACCGATTGGTTTGGTTCGTTTTATAAAAACTGAACGGATCGGTTCGGGTTACGGTTTAAAAACTGACCCAAAAATCGAAACGAACAAAACCAAATATATTTTAATTTATTTTATATTTGTATCATGTTATATTTATATCTATTACTTATGGTTAGTAAATTTGTTAATATATTTAAACTTTTTGCCTTTTTAGTGCACAAATCAAAATCAGTTGTATATTTGATGAAAATGTATAACAGGATCAATTCGGTTTATAAAAAATCATATTAATTTTAACACCTAAAAGATATAGGTAGTTAATAAAAAAAACATCCGTATATTTTAGTTTCTTTATCATATTTTTTCCTTAACAATTTGAATGTTTAATTTATAACTAGCGTAAAAAAAAATTTTATTTTAAAAAAACGAATCCAAAACCGAAAACCGACCCAAACCGAATCCAGTGGTTTTGGTTTTGAGCCAAACAGACCCAAACCGGCCCTGCTCAACCATATCTTGTGCATTATTTTCAACTATTTGGCATAAAAGCCTGACCCAGCCCGTTAGAGCATGACTAGGTGTGATGTATTAGTTAAAGATTGGGCTTAGCTTGGCTCAGTTTTTTGGGTCCAGCCTGGGCTTTATGTGTATCCCTCAACATACTATATTTCATTATTTCAATGTAATGTAAGTATGTAACCATTTAAGCCAATTTTTAAGACCAAGTCTACATGTAAGAACTCCAACACAGGATCATTCCTAGTTCATTATTTTTGTCCATTGACTTTGTTCATTTGTTGTAAACATTTTCGGAAAAAGTCTTCCATGAAGAATCACTTTAATTTGGATATGTATTTCAATGCTTGGAAATGACTCACCAATTATTAAAAATCATAAACATATATACTCACCAAGTTGACATTAAGTGTTGCTTTCAGATGACTCATCAATTATAAACATATAATTTTGATTCAATTTTGTATCTTGTTTGGTATGCTGCAAATTTATTGGTTTTTTAACATCTATATAAATCATTGACTTTTATTTTTGCTGTTATTATCTACTATTAAATAAATGAAATGGATATTTTTCTTAATACACATTGCGTGTTTACTTTGGATCAACCTTTAGCTAAATCATTTGTTTACAATGTTTTCAACCATCTGCTTACATCAGTAATTACCCAGAGGGGCAGACCATTGGACAAAAGAGGAAGAATCTTTACATAAACAAGTTAATTAAGCTCGGCTTCCTTGAAGTGGCGAACAAATATTTTATATATATGTTCTTTGGTAATTTCATCTTTCTTAAATTCCTGTATCTATCGATTATCTGCGAGGTCTTGCTATACTGCATTAAGTTAGTTCATTTTCTCCTAGCAGAATGGGTTGGAATTCCCCTGAGGACGCTATGCCGTGGGTGGGTTTATATGTTTGTTTAGCGTCATTTCTTTGTATTATAGCAATGGCAGCTGATGCCTTTCAAGGCTTTCGACAATGGAAACTTTGGTTTCCATGCAAGTTTTTCACCATCAATGCTGCTTCGCTCACACTCATAGCAATAGCAATGAAGCTACCTGTGGATCTAACCACCAATATGTCTAGCGGTATTGATTCTTCGGTAAAGCTTGTTAGCATCATGTTCTTGGTAACCATGCTAGCCAACTTTCTCCCTTCTTTAGGGCTTATGAATGACAAGGAACTTCTGCTGAACATTGTAGCCTTTGGTATCCTCATAATTACAATAACTGTAAATGTATGGATCCAATTTAGTACCAAGGCTTCTTTTGCACCCTGGATATATTTACTCATATCTCTATTTCCCCTTCCATGGCCATTTTCGATAGCTTTGACAGTTCCTACATCTAGAAGAATTTTGGAAAACCGATACAAGGAGTTTCATAGGTTGGACTCAGATGGTCAAGAGGTCAACTTCTCCTCCAAGGAACTTATACATCATGTTAAAAAGTATTGGATGATGGCAGAAACCGGTAACCCCCAATTTGTAATTGCTTGTTCATCGGTTTCTTCTGCTTTTGGGGTTATCTGCTCGCTCCTTGTTTGCATTTCACTTATTTTCTTAATAACCTTGTTTAGTGAGATATCAAAATTTTGGCACGGAGAATCAGTTTATAAGTGGTCGATCCATTTGATTATCACGGTACAGGCAATCGGGGTAATAATAGGTAGTATAGCACCAATTTTTAGATGGTTGACGTCTATCAGTTATTTCAGTCTCTCCAAGAAATGGAGCAGGAACCATTTAAATGTATTCAAAGTCGATATACATTGGATAGGAAAGCTTCAACAATGGAAAGACATCCACGTGCTTTCACTTATCCCAGGCCTTCATTTCAAAATAGTTTTGCATAATCTCAAAAACATGATTTTGAACTTTTGCATAGCACTTCAAATAACAATTGTAGTTATATGTAAAACAATATGTCTCATTCCTGTAACTTTTATGATCTTGTTCTCTTATTGTTGGCATTGTTGTAAGTCATTCTTGAAAAGGTTTAAAGAGGACACAAGTACATCCAACAACAATATCAGATCAGAGATGCAGCAATATACTCGTTATGCTCTACAGATTGAAGACGATGCAAAACTTTCAAAGAGAATATTAAGAAATGCACTAAAAGCTATAACTCGAGTTCTTCATGAGTCTGAAAAGAAAGAGCCAAGTAAACTTATGAGACTTCTCGAGAAATCTAAAGGATTTGATGGAGTAGTAGACTTTGACAACGAAGAAGTCCCACCTTTGCACACAGATGTGCCCCATAGGTGTTGGAGCCTAGTAGCAATAACATTAACCGGTGTTGCTTTGGCACTTCCGAACATTGAAAAGCGCAATGCCAAAGGGTTTCTTGCAAGCATGAGCGAAGGCCTCCAACTTGTACAATATGTTGAAGAAAGCCTGAATTCAAATGATGATTTAGTCGAGGCAAGAAAAACATCTAGACGTGTGTGGACAGAAGTTGAAGTATATGGCAGATGGCTACAAATTGATCTTCAAAAGAATGCTCTAAAAGGAAAAACATCAAAGGAAATTCTTCGGTGCTTGGCTGATGAAATGGTAAAAACCGTGATAGAGTTCAAAAGCTGCAAAAATGGTAGTCAAGATCAGTCACCCCATAAGTTTGTAGCTGCAAGTTCCATGTATAGAATCAGTGAAACCATACTGCTCCACTGTAATGCACAAGAAAATTGGCCGACAGATGTGGAGCTCTTCGAGTGGATATCAGTTACCGCCGCAGATATATTATGCGCCTGCTTTACCAACCTACCATCTGTCATAAAAATGAAGTGTCATGAAGTTGCAATAGAGAAAAGGGAACACAAAATCAAAACCGCTGCTCAGCTTCTTGGTAAATCCAAAAAGATTCTAAAGATCCTTAAAGCACGCCAACTTCCTAAATTAGATGTGGACTCAATGGCATACATTGATAAGTGGCATGCAATACCCAAGAGCGAGATACAGATACCTAGTGGTTCGTCTTCTTCATGCAATATACCGGTTTCTTCAAATTCCAACGAATCGTTCATAGTAACTATTATGTGATGACGAGTGTCTGTCTCTTTATTGCATAGTCTAGAAATTCACCAGCGGTCCTCATGATTGTATATAAAAAGACCCGGGATGTCCTCAAGATGAAGCTGTGTAATTTTTTTTGATATTAATCAACGTTCATAAATATAGAGATCTGAATCTGATGCTCAATTCATTGAAGTCGTTATGGAGACGATTAGATTAAAGCTATTTACCTTTTGATTTCAAAGAACAGATCGAGTGGAGGAAGCTATGAGGAATTGGAAGTTGCCTTAATTTATCTTTAAATAGAGATTTGTAATTGCATTGATGATTAATAGTGAGTACTGAGTAGTCGTTACTAGCTACTTTGTGTAGTAGCCTGGAAAGGATAGGTTGTTGTCATGGTTCTCTGGTTCGCACACGGTGCGTGTATTTAGTCGTGAACAAAAATCGGGTTCAACCGGACCCGGACGTTTGACCAAGCCAATTGAAACCGGGTTTGATCAAAACCTGAACAGGTTTTGGACAGAAATACCCAACCCACCCAACCCGATTGGGGTCGGGTCATAAACCGGGTTTGGAGAACCGGGTCCAAAATCGGTTTTTCAAAAAATATGTTTTTTTATTCGTCGTAATTTGATTTTTGGGCACATAATTGCTAATGATTCAACAATTGGCCCAAATATACCTCTCAATTGGCAATATGTAGTGAATTGACAAAAAATATTCGACGTAATTGCTAATAAAGGACTTAAAAATGGCTAAAAATATCAAAAAATTCACTAAAAATTCAAAAAAATTTAATTTTTCTTCGTCGTAATTCGATTTTTGGGCACATAATTGTTAATGATTCAACACATGGCCAAAATATACCTCCCAATTGGTAATATATAGTGAATTGACAAAAAATATTCGACGTAATTGCTAATCAAGGACTTAAAATGGCTAAAAGTATCAAAAAAATCACTAAAACTTAAAAATTTTCAATTTTTTCTTCGTCGTAATTTGATTTTTGGGCACATAATTACTAATGATTCAACATTTGCCCAAATATACCTCCCAATTGGTAATATGTAGTAAATTGACAAAAGAATATTCGACGTAATTGCTGATAAAGGACTTAAAAATGGCTAACAATATCAAAAAATTCAATTTTTCTTCGTCGTAATTCGATTTTTGGGCACATAATTACTAAAAATTCAACGCTTGGCCCAAATATGGGTTGTATTTGCTAATAGTTAATGACTTGATAAAAAATATTTGACGTAATTGCTAGTTATTCACTTAAAAATGTCAAAAAAATTCAAAGTTTTTAATCGTAATTCGTCGTAATTCAATTTTTGGCCACATAATTGCTAATGATTCAACATTTGGCTCAAATATGGGTTGTATTTGCTAATAGTTAATGACTTGAAAAATAGTTTACGTAATTGCTAGTTATTCACTTAAAAATGTCAAAAAAAATTCAAAGTTTTTCATCGTAGTTCAATTTTTGGCCACATAATTGCTAATGATTCAACACTTGGCCCAAATATGGGCTGTATTTGCTAATAGTTAATGACTTGACAAAAAAAATATTTGACGTAATTGCTAGTTATTCACTTAAAAATGACAAAAAATCTTTAAAAATTCAAAAAATACAAAGTTTTTCGTCGTAATTCAATATTTGGCCACATAAATGTTAATGATTCAACACTTGGCCCAAATATGGGTTTTATTTGCTAATACTTAATTACTTGACAAAAAGTATTTGACGTAATTGCTAGTTATTCACTTAAAAATGGCTAAAAATGTCAAAAAAAATCAAAGTTTTTCGTCGTAATTCGTCGTAATTCAATTTTTGGCCACATAATTGCTAATGATTCAACACTTGGCCCAAATATGGGTTGTATTTACTAATAGTTATTACTAATAGTTAATGACTTGACAAAAAGTATTTGACGTAATTGCTAGTTATTCACTTAAAATGGCTAAAAATCTCAAAAAATTCAAAAAACTTAAAGTTTTTCGTCGTAACTGAATTTTTAGCCGCATAATTGCTAATGATTCAACACTTGGCCCAAATATGGGTTGTATTTGCTAATACTTAATGACTTGAAAGCCAATGTTCAAAGTTTTATTATAGATCAAACTTAAAAATGGCTAAAAATAGCTAAATATTTATAAAATAGACTTAAAAATTCAAAGTTTTATTATAGATCACACTTTTAATACATGAAACTTCTTAGATAAAAGGACACATAATTAGACATCTTCAAGCAAACGAAATAGTCTTTTTAACATCTTAAACATCTTCAAGCAAATAACTAGTCTTCAACGAAATAGTCTTCAAACGAAATACATCTTAAAATCTTCAAATGAAATAGTCTTCAAATGAATAAATTGTCTTCAAGCAAATAAAATTAAACATCTTTAATTGTCTTCAAACATCTACATTTATCTTCATAAGCATCTTCATTTTTAATCATCTTCGGAGTTAGCCCGCATTGCTTCATCGAGTTGGATTTCTTCATCGGAAAGTGAGATTGATTCGCCATCTTCCACCTCGATATTGTGTACGTCTTCTTCAAACTCAGCTGCTTCTTCAAGAGTTGATGTGTTTTGTGTACGACTATGGTGTAAAAGTGATCTTTTAAGCAAATACATATCTCCAAGGATGCCGGTATGAGTCTTGTTCTTCGTATAGATAAGACCATGTCACTAAGAGAAAAAGCGGATTCCAAAGGTACCGTAGAAGCTTAGACACTTAATAAATCTCGGGTCATGATGGATAAGGGAAATTGAGGTTCCTCTGCAAGCCAAAATATCAAATTGGGTGAATTCTTCATATCCCATGGTTTCTAAAAAATTGGTTCCCGTATACCTCCCAAATTCGCTAGTATTAGAATTTGAACCATCACCCTTAACCCGTTTAACATTTTCTTTTCTTACCATATTATATAAGTTCATTTGTTTATTTCGGCTAGTTTGAGTTGAAAAAGACGATGAACCCGAACTTGAAGATGCATTTGTTGAACCATATTTATTAAAATAAAACACAAACAACGATTTAAATTGTTGGTTAAAAGCTTCCTTTATTCGCATCAAATAGAATGCATCCTTCTCATTCAACCCCAAATCATAAGTTTTTTTTTTCTTTCCAAAAGTACTTCCACCCCGCTAACGTTCAAACATGAGTTCAATGCGGCAGCACAAGTAAAAATCGGTGACATTTCCTTAAAATATTTTCTTAGTTTCTTCTTAATTTCCTCAATCATTTTTTCAAAAAGCTCACCTTGAAATTCGGATAATAAACACCCAAAACAAAGTTGTAGAATTTTTAAAAACAACTTGTAAATCGGTTATTTTTTGAATGATATCCCAGTTTTCATCCGAAAAATGAGTAGTTACCTGTTTTTTAAGAAATAGTTGATCATGAAAATGTTTCAAAGTACTTCTTTGACGCAAAGCACTTTGAAACATTTTATAAGTCGAGTTCCATCTTGTAGGAATGTCCCAATTAGGAGTTAAAAAAAATCAAATCCATTTCTCTACACAATTTCATATAATTTTTATATCTAGCTTTACCCTCATAGAATACAGCTTGTAACATCTTTTTAAATTCATCTTTAACATCATCCATTTCTTGAACTCCCAACCGCTTTGCACAACAAGTTTATAATGTGTGCAACACATCGACCATGATAATAAATACCATCACCAGGCGGGTTATGTGTTAGTTTTAATTTTTGAACTGCATTATTATTATTATTTGTGTTATCAAATGAGATTTTTAAAATATTTCATTACATTGACTAACATATTAAATAAAGCTTGACCCGTGTGAGGATACTCAAAGTTTTTCAAAATCAATCGTACGTTTCATCATTTGCTAGGTATTGGGATCAATCCAATGCGCCGTAACGCATATGTAAGAACCGGGCAAACCACGAGGAGCCGACCAAAACATCTGTTGTTAAGTTTACATTAGTATTTAAATTTTCAAAACATGTTACAAGACCTCTTTTAGCCTTTTTCCACATTTTCATACAATCACGTTAAGAGTAGAACGACTTACTTGAGTATAGCGAGGTTGAAGATTGTTTTGAATGACGTTAGTCAATCACGGGTTGTTGAAGTGGTTGAACGGCAAAGCATCTTGTATCACAAATCATGCCAAAGCTTCACGAGTTTTTTCCGCCGAATATGCAAAAATGGATCCATCTCGCGACATCGAAGCTTGACCCTCTTCCGGAACTGTTCTTAGCCCCTCACAATGTTTTTCGATATGATTCCTCAACGTTGTGTTGGAATCTTTAGCTAAAAATTTTGCGTATTTTTTACATTGCGCCTTAACAGCCCCATCCGACAACCTACAGAAAAGAAAGTTATCCCAAGCATCCTTGTTTCGTTTACATGGTAATATTTCCACAATCGTTGGTGCATTCGAAGAACCAACACCAGTGGAAGTGGAAGAATTTTGAGTAGCCATTTTTCGAGCGATTTTGATTATTTTTACTACTTTTTGGTGTGGTTTTAGAGCATATGAGTGTTGTTACTAAACCAAACCCAAACTACCTATTTATACAAGTTTTAGAATGGCAAAATGGTAAAAAAAAAAAAAAAAAAAAACACAAAAAACGGCTAAAAAACAGCTATAAACGTGAACGGTCCGAAGTAAAAAACCGACTAGTAAAAAACCGGTTACCGGTGTTTTTAACCGGTTTTATTAACCGGTTTCAACCCGGTTCTAACGGTCCGAAGTAAAACCCGGTTTAAACCAGCGGTTTCCACAAAACCCGAAACCGGTTTCTCATAAACCGGTTTTCAATCGGGTCGGGGTCGGGTTTTCGGAACCCGATTTTTATGCCCATCTCTACTAGACACCAAATTGAGTGTAATTTTTGATGCAACACTATAGTTTTGATTATTTGTTATCTCGAGATTGCATATTTTTGCGCATTTCACGCCAAATTTTATATAACACTAAACATTATACTAAATTTTAATACCTGCTATTTCAATCCTTTTACACATTATTTTGATTTGCTTTTTTAGATATCTATAAGTCATTTAATACCTAAGTGTTAAAATTTAAAATTTTATTTTATATTATGTGAGATATCGAAGAGAAAAACAAAATGGTACAAATGTTTGGTGCATACATTAAAGAGAAAAACAAAATGGTACAAATGTTTGGTGCATACATTAAAGAGAAAAACAAATTTGATATAAAAAGATACTTATCTATACTATCTATTAAAGCATTTATCCATCCTTATCAAATAATGAAAAAACAAATTTGATGTAAATAGATACTTATCTATACCTAATTTTCCTCTATAATCTTTTTAATTATTTTAAACATATTCACTTAATATGCATATAATATCCTCATTTCTTAACTTATAAAATAACTACATTACTCATTTACATCAATTACTTGCACTACTCACCGCCGCTACCTCCACCACCACCACCACCACGAGTCACCGCCAGGGGCGGAGGTACCCTTTGTTGAAGGGGTTCAAATGCACCCCCCAATTTCAAAATTTCTTTAGAGGTTTAGTGTAAATTTGTAGGTTTTTAGTGTAAAATTGTAGGTTTTTTAGTGTGTTCACCCCCAATTTTTTATATTTCAAAAATTGTGACCCCCCAAAAATATTTTCTGGCTCTGCCATTGGTCACCGCCACCATCACACCGCCGTCGCATCACCGTCGCCGTCGCATTTCACAGGCACGTATTCGTGGTATTACACCATATACTTAATACACTATTTGATTCATACATCATATTTGAATTTTGTGAACAATCTAACAGTGGTATATAGCATCGACGTAAAGCATCATAAAAATATGATAAATGCCTATAATATAATATAATGCAACATTGTATTAAAGAAAATATTGTAAAATAAACTTTCTTTATACAAAAGAAAACGCTTGAGCTAGGAGTAAAACTTCTGCGTAAATGAATTTCCATGTATCCATTGCATCTATTTACTTTTGGTCAAGTTCAATAATGCATTTTTAAAGTTCAACAATGCATTTTTACTACAGAATCTTTCAAACAAGTTGGAAATCTTCTTGCCTTTGAGACAGAGGTTAAAGGTTTGATCAGAGGTTCTTTTGGAAGCAACCTCTACACTATCTTAAGATAAAGATAAGACTCTTTATATCTCACCATCCCCGTACCTCGTGAAAGACAAGATTAGGTACCGTTGTTTGTTACTCCGTACTATACAAGCTTTCACAAGGTGCCCAGTGACTCATTGTCCATTAAAGGACTGGACAAATTTTTTCTTTTCTTTTTTAATTACTGGAAGGAAAATTTATATCTTGATTTTTCATCATAATTGCTGCTTCCATGAAGTTACCAGGATCTTACTACTGACGTATCTTATAATGATTTAAATGCAAAGTTTGTCAGCATATTTTCCTTGCTCGCAAATGTTAGCCAACTTTCTCCCTTCTTTAGGCTTATGTTAATAAGGAAATTTTCCCAACTATCATAGCTTTTGGTATCCACATAATCACCATCCCGGTGAATGTGTGGATCCAAATTTTGTATAACACTAAACATTATACCAAATTTTAATATCCTCTATTTCAATCCTTTAACACATTATTATTTTGATTTTCTTTTATACTTGTTAGACTAGCTAGAAATCGTACACCCACAATGTGCGACAGTAAATGACTTTTAAATTAAGATATATTTGTAAATTTAAGTTAGCATACCCCACAATAAGTGATAGCGGACGGCAGTTGACTCCGATTTTGAAATGTTTAAAACACATGTGTATATATATATATATAGTGTTTGTTATTTATTGGTAAACTATTTAAATATAAAAATGATTGTGTAGTTAAATATGAAAGTGTTGAAAATTTTAAATTCTAAGAAGGTATGCCATTTCAATTATAAGGTAGTTTAGATATTGATAAGTTATTTAATACCTAAGTGTTAAAATTTAAAATTTTATTTTATATTATGTGAAATATTTAAGAGAAAAACAAAATGGTACAAATGTTTGGTGCATACATCGAAGAGAAAAACAAATTTGATGCAAAGAGATACTTATCTATATTATCTATTAAAGCATTTACCCCCACCCCCTCCCCAAATAATGAGAAAAACGAATTTGATGTAAGAGATACTTATCTATACCTAATTAATTTTCCCCCATCATTTTTTTATAACTATTTAAAACATCACTTCTTGATATACCTAAAATAGCCTTATTAATTTACACCATTGGTCTTTTAACTTTTAAAATAATTACGCTACTCATTTACATCAATTTACCTCTGCTACTCGTTGTTGCCGCTGTCACCACCACCACCAGTCGCCGCCACCACCATACCGCTGCCGCCGCCACATTATGCGGGTACGTACCCCTCTAGTATTACCCTCTAGTATTACGCCATATATTAAATACACTATTTGGTTCCTACATTAGAGATGTCTTTACTCATTGCGATTTCATTTGAATTTTGTGAACGATCTAACAGTGGTATATAGCATCAGGACCGGTTCTGAAGATGTGCAAGGGGCGCCACTGAGCTGGGCCCACTCCTTTCGAGAGCCCGCTACCTTTAGGTGTCACATATATAGGATACAAGCTTCATGCATTTTTTGATTTCGTTTTCGCATTATCGTAGTTGATATTTTTGTTTGTCATAGTAGCATGATCGAGAACAACAACATCATAACCACCATGGTTACAACTGCAACTTTCTAAATCTAAAACACATGATCAATCGCTAAACAATGTTGCGGGTGCTATTTTAGGGGCCCATTTTTTTTTTATCTTGAGCTGGGTCCTGAAATTTTTTTACATTCTAAGAGACGGCACTGTATAACATGAACGTAAAGATCATAAGAATATGATAAATGCCTATAATATAATATATTGCATCATTGTATTAAAGAAAATATTGTAAAATAAACTTTTTTATACAAAAGTAAAACTTCTTGGTAAATGAATTTCCATGTATCCATTGCATCTATTTACTTTTGGTCAAGTTCAATAATGCATTTTTAAAGTTCAATAATGCATTTTACTATAGACTTTTCAAACAAATAGGATTGGATCAGGTGAAAGTCTTCTTGCCTTTGAGATAGAGGTTAAAGATTTGATCGGAGGTGTTTCTGAAAACAGCCTCTACTCTACCTTAAAGTAAGAAGAAAACTGTTTATATCTCACCTCCTCTATACCTCTTACAAATGAGATTAGGTTCCATTGTTTGTTACTATACAAGCTTTCACAAGGTGCCCGGTGAGTCATTGTCCACTAAAGGACCGGACAAACTTTTTCTTTCTTTTTATAATTACATAAAGGAAAATTTATATCTTGATTCTTGACCACTCATGTCAAGCACTGGACCTGTGAAAGGAATGTTTTACCAAATAGCTACTTTTATCTTGACTTTTTTTTTCTAACATATGCCTCTAGATATCAGTCAACAGTATAAGTTATCAATTGTGCAACTAAATTAAGCTCATTTTCTCTCGACTAGCAAAATGGCTTGGAAATCTCCCAAGGATGCCGTCCCATGGGTGGGTTTGTACATTGGTGTGGGATCTCTATTTTGCACTCTTGCTATGGCAGCAGACGTATTTCAAGGTTTTCGACAACGACCACGGAAACTCTGGTTTCCATGTAGATTTTTCATTATAAATGCTGCTTCCATCACACTCATAGCAATAGCAATGAAGCTACCAGTGGATCTTACTACTGAGATGCCTGATGATGATCTCGTTGTTAAGTATGTCAGCATTTTTTTCTTGCACGCTATGTTAGCCAACTTTCTCCCTTCTTTAGGGCTTATGGGTGATAAGGAACTTTTCTCAAATATCATAGCTTTTGGTATCCTCATAATCACCATTACAGTGAATGTGTGGATCCAAATGAGTACTAAGGTGCTTCCAGCTGGACTGACAGGAAAAGTTATACTTATGTTTCCCCTATTATGGCCTTTTTCGGTAGCTTTGACAGTTAAATCATCTAGAAGCATTTTAGAACACCGATATAAGGATTTCCACAGATTGGCTACAAATCAAATAAAGATACATTTCTCTACCGAAGAACTAACACATATTGTTAAAAAGTATTGGATCATGGCAGAAACAGGCAACCCCCAATTTGTGATTGCTTGTTCACCAATTTCTTGTGCTTTTGGGGTTTTATGCTTCTACTATGACATCCTTACTTTATGTGCTTTAATAATCTGGTTCCTGGATAAACCACTTTATAAGGGTAACAAATCTGATTATAAGTGGTCAATCGAGGTTATTTTAATCGTGCAGTCAGTGGGGACTATTGTAGCTTCTATAGCACCAATTTTTAGATGTTTCACTGCTACCACCTATTTTAATCTCAACACAAGATGGAGTGTGAACCATCTAAATGTGTTTCGAGTTGAGAAACATTGGATTGGAAGGCTGCAACATTGGAAACAAATTCATGTCGATTCGCATATCCCAAACCGCCATTGTCGGAAAGTAATTCATGCTGTTAAAAACATGATTTTGAACTTTTCTATAGCACTTCATATAGCGATATTAGTAATATGTAAATCCATATGTCTCATTCCCAGATGTTGTTTGATATGTGTGTCTTGTTGTTGCTACTTTCGAAAGTCATTGTTTAGAGGGTTTAAAGAAGAACAAAATGCATCTACTACTGATGCCGGATCAGAGTTGAAAAGATATACTACTTATGTTGTACAAATTGAAGATGAGGCAGAATTATCAGAGAAAATATCAAGAAGTGCACTCAACTCAATTAATCGACTTCTTCAAGAGTCTGAAAGATATGAACCAGGTAATCTTATTAAGCTTCTAGAAAAATCTAAAGGATTCGTAGGAGTTGTAGAGTTTGTTGATGATGAAGTCCCAACTTTATTAAATCAAGAAGAAACCAGATTTTGCTGGAGTCTAGTAGCAGTAACCTTAACATCCATTGCGATTGCAATTCCTAATATTGATGATGGTCATTTCAAGGGTTTACTTGCTAGCATGAAACAAGGCCTCGAATTTTCAAGACATATTGAGGAATGCCTCAACACAAATGGTGATTTGGTAAAGGGAAGAAAAGCAGCTAAACGTATTTGGGGTGAAGTTGAATTAAATCGCAGGTGGTTAAAAACTGATCTTCAAAAAATTGCTTTTAAAGGAAGTACGTCAAAGGAGATTATTCAGCAGTTAGCCGATGAAGCAGAGAAAGTCGGGAAAAAACATATCAAGAGTTGCAAAAAGGGAAGTCTAGATGACTCAACACAGAAGTTTATTGCTGCAAATTCCATGTACAGAATCAGCCAAACAATTTTGCGCCATAGTGATGCACAAGAAAACTGGCCAACAGATGAAGAACTTTTCCAGTGGATATCAACCATGATCGCAGATATACTATGTGCTTGTTTTACCAACTTACCACGTGTCATAACTTCAAAGTGCCATCACAAGGCAATAGAGAAAAGGAAAGAGAGCATTTGGAGTGCAGCTCAACTTCTTGGTAGATCCAAACAGATATTGAGTATTCTTGAAGTGCGTCAACTTCCTAACTTAGATTTGCACTCTTGCGCATACTTGGATATGTGGCATGCTTTACCAAAGAGTGAGATACCAAATGGTTGTGCATCTCCGGTCAGGACTAATACAGCTTCTCCAAGTTCTAATGAATCCACCATTGTTAATATCGCATAAGTTTGCATCCCCTTATGTTAGACCAGGAAATTGGTCCAACTTTTCTTATGATGTAGCATATATAAGTATTTTAAATTATCCTACATGTAATTTCCATTTATCACTAAGAGGTTCATGACTCAAGCTTGACAGTAGACACCGTCACAGCGATGAACAGAGGAGCCTTATACTTGTAAAAATGAATTACTCAATCTTATATGTCTGATATTACTTGTCTGGTCTTTGTACGTATCTTTGTTATTCTGGTGTTTCCTTTGTTGACTGAAAAAAAAAAACAGAGCATCCTGTTTTAGAGACCCCTTCCTATATTTTTCTTAATCAATATCCTGGATAGAGAAACTCCTTCCCCTTTAAGACTGATTCAAAACCCAGTCTCTATGAGGCAATTTGACCAGTCTCCACCGCCTTGGATGTAGTAGTGAAACTTGGATAGCGTAACATGAACCTTAGGCACCATACTTCAGTAAATGGAAGTTAATTTAGCTATGGGGTGTCATTAAAAATATACCAGAGATGAGACCACTGAGACCACATTCTCACTTAATTAGCATGGATTTGTTAATAAGATCTTCAAACGTAATGCTAAGGAACTAATCAAACTTATGATGGAACAAGGAAATACAAAACAGAAGGATGGAAAGAAGCCAACTCTCGTAGTTCACGCTACAAGCCTATGACAAGATATCACTTACGCATTTTATCGAACACCTAATATGCATGATTTACTTGTAACATTCAATCCTTTAGAAATACAACTTACCTGATCAAGCTTTTCAAAGTGCTACATATCAGATTGTAAGTTGTAACATAAAATTCTTGACTCCATGTGGCTTCTTAAATCAAAAACAGTCTCAAAAATACCCATATAGTGACTGAAAATCAGTCAGTAACTGGTTTATCGTGTGATGATAAGTTATTTCAGGATATATATTCGCAACCGGATCTATTGGATCTTATATTCCTATCTATATATCAATCATCTGTGACGTCTTGCTATACAACATTAAGTTAGTTCTTCCTTTTTTCCAAGAAAAAATGAAATGGAAATCCCCTGAGGACGCTATACCGTGGGTGGGTTTATATGTTTGTTTAGCATCTCTTGTTTGTATTATAGTAATGGCAGCCGATGCCTTTCAAGGCTTTCGACAATGGAAACTTTGGTTTCCATGCAAATTTTTCACCATCAATGTTGCTTCGCTCACACTCATAGCAATAGCAACGAAGCTACCTGTGGATCTAACCACCAATATCAGTAATGTAAAGCTTGTTAGCATCATATTAGCCAACTTTCATTAATCTCATAACCGATCTATATATACTTCTACAACGGCTATAACCGCCACTAACAGACATTTAACAACATTTAACAAACTATCTTCCAATTTGACATTATTAGTCCCTGAACTTCCATTATTGACATTTCTATATAAACTATTAATTGTTCTGGTAACAATAAGTGGTCGATCAATTTACATATGTAAAACCATATGTATCATTCTATTGGATTAAAATATTTAGATATGAGTTGAATGTTTTAGATCATAGTAACCAAATTCACTGGATCACCCACGAATTTCGAATTGGTACAAGCGATCTGAAAACAGGTACAAACGCGATCTAGTACGCTGTTGGTTTGCGAATTGAAGCTAGGAAAAGACGAATCGAATGGAGCGAATTGGGGGATCCAAATGGCCATGGTTCAACGAACTTAATCTATCCTGGTCCAATTTTGAATCAAATGACTGGAGCGATTTGAGCAATCCAATTTCGAATTGTGTGAATTGGGCGATCCAATTTCGAACTGATATGTTTTAGCACTCCATATATATAATTTTTTTAGAAGTCCTAAAGGTCTGTAGGTAATTGTTATTGTGGGAACTAGGGATGAGCATGAGATTCGTACGGTCCGGTATCGGTCCTGGTACTAGTACCGACAGTACCGGTCTTGAATATTACTAAAACATGATACCGGTCCCGGTCCCATATAAGGCGGTATCGTTACGGGACCGGGACGGTACGAGAAAATCCTAATCCTGGTACCAATCCCGAAAGCCACCAAAAATGAATACCGGTCCCGATCTCGAATGAGATTCGGTATCACTTTTCTGTACCGGAATCGGTACGGGATCGGGATTCGAGATTTTTTGCTCATCTCTAGTGGGAACTATACCAAGGATAATACTATTGTGAAGGCTTAGTATGATCTTTGAAGTATTTTAAATATAACATGTTAATGTTGTCATATTTATATCTATATTTTACATTATATATAGGTTAAATTCATTTGCACATGAAAATTTGTGTGAAAATCAAGGGACAAATCTCAGCCACATATTTCCCCTCATTCTCTCCTC